>JADNRY010000068.1:0-259495 GCA_015501585.1 Rhodocollybia butyracea
TAAACAAGGAACTTCGGATGTCAACGCCAATGTTCCTTATGAGGTCAGGTGGTGGCCACCATGGGGTACAAAGTGGGAAACAGAACGAAAAGGAATTGCAGCTCAACAGAAACGACAGCCAGATTGGTGAACGTGGCACCGCCAGCGATGCGGAGGAGACCCTGGATGATGGACAGGTGTACGATTATCGGGGTTGTGGAAGTGGAGCGCTCGGAACGGCGGTTGGTAGTGGGTCTGGGAGTGGAAACTGGGCATGGAAGGGATAAGGATATGAGCATCGACTTGGAGGATTTTATGAGGAGCTTCAGAGCCCGAGTGGTAGAAGGAGCAGCGGGAGATGTGATGGAGATGGAAAGTTATCGGATGCGGACTGGGTAGAGATAGAGTTGGGGGTGAGTTTCTCTGTTGTGGTTTTTCGGGAGGCCTTTTCGTTTTCGAGTTTTCTTGGTTGCGGATCACTAGATTCTCACCGGATTTTGAGCCTTGTTATCATTTTCATTTATGTTTGCATATATACTTATCCTTAATGCTGCTGCGCAGCAATCCCCGACTACAAGACAAAATCCTTAGTTCCTCCTCTGTTTATAACACTTCTTCATCGGCCCCTTTGAGAAGCATCAGCTTACAGTTACTTGAGGCAAATGTTAAGTCAGGAACTGTCACCATTATGTACAGCTTATGAATGATTGACCGCTCAAGTGTCACCTAGTACAAGCCCCAACACCATTTCCACTCTCAGATTAATAGTGTGCAACAGTAGGAACGTGCAATATGGACAGCTTTGGACAGGCTATCAGTAGAACTAAAGTCTAAGTGTACAAAATTTAAACATAACAACAAGCTTACGGTTCATCCAGATGCTGAAACCTCATGGATAGCTCAACAATAATCCTGATGCAGATGCATTGTATTATGCGGACACGGTACAGCCTCGAGGCCTCAGCGCTCCGCCTTCTTACTTATCTTCTTCCACTTTGGTGACCAGAGTCACTAGTCAACAATAACACGACCTGGGATATCCATCAGGAAAACCGCCCACACGAAATATATGCTAATTCTGACAAAGCTTATGCAAATTGTTAGAAATTATCAAAATTTTGAAGACTTTGAAGATTTTGTCAATTTGAATAATTCCACAGTCCCCTTGCAGATTTTGATAAGTTTTGATAAGTTTTATGCCCTTCTCCAATCTTAGGAATAATTATCAGATGTTTCGAGCATCTTGTTTCCATATTTAACATCTTTGCATGAAATTTTCACCCAATTTAGTAATGCAGAATAAAATTCCATTATGATTCTAGCCTAGTTATCCCATTACCTCGTACATAATCTGCAATGTATCCATGCAACGAACAGTACTAAAGTATAATAATACAGTGAAATGTAACTAGCCACTATAGAGTAGACATAGTAGTCATTGATAGAGCAGACATAGATACTAGAGTAGATGTAGATAGCGAGTGGTTAACTGAAAGCGGCAGTGTCGGCGGCGGATGCGAAAATAGTGCTGTCAGGATGGGCAAAGACCGCAGTCGATACACGCTGTTCCGGCTTCGATCAGAACAGGAATAATACTATATAGATAAGTACATATCACATACCATGTGGTCCAATACCAGCGTGCAAGAACATAGTCATTGATTATTTGAGGCCCTTATAAAAGTGTGTCAAAGGAAGAATTAAACTAATCAACCGGAAGAACATACCTGTTACCAAAGTCCAACAACACCGTCACTAATTATTTTGAGGTTCTTCACAACGTAAGACGAAAGTGAGACTGGAGAAGAAGATAGGTGGGAGAATGAACGAAACGAGCGCAAACAGGCGCCTGGCAAAATTTAAACATGTTCATCACGAGATCTGGTTCTCTTAAGGGCAGGGGCTTGACCTTTTCTATTTTCTATTTTCTCGGGCCCAAGGGCCAAGTGACACGTCAACACAACGTTGGCACATTGCCAGTTATCTTTACCTTCTTCTACTGCCCCTTCCTTTCTCTTCCCGATGGATTTATAAAATGCTAGGTACTCTTTGACTCATGCATCTTTTTTCATTGCTTATTCCAATATTTAGCCTTCATGTATCTCTTCTATGCGCCTGTGATGTATACAACTTTTCTTCAAGCTCTGGCTTGGACTCGTTCACTCAAATGCTCGCTACCTAGTACTTGTAGTGGCATGAATTTGGGGTTGGACATGACTCAGGATTCTGATTCAGTCCAGATTCGCTCTCAGCCATTTCCCCATCAGATTTGACATTGTAAGAATTTGAGAACATTTGCCTGGAAGTTGTTAAAATCTGAGTCAAAAGCTTTCGCAATGTATTTAACCCGCTTCACAATTACATGAACTATTAAAATTATCAAAATTTAGGTATTTCTTCATATTTGTGTAAACTTAGTTAGCTTTCGAGTATTTTTGAAAACAATTTGAAAAGTTTTTGAGAATTATGAAGTATTTCGTGTGGGCGGTTTTCCTGATGTCGTCGTGTTTATGGATTTGTCCGCCGATGCTGCCTCCGTATGTGTTGGCCTGTTTTGAATACCAGAAGATCGGAGGGGTGCAGCTTGCAGCCTTGTGGTAAGGAAATGACGGTATGGGAAGTTCTTGCGGCGTCCATACTCTCGATACGGAAGATTGAGATTGTGTGCATATATTTTTTATGGATGACTCCCGTGTATTCATCAAAATGCTGAAAGATCCGGAGTTTGGGCATCTGCATGGCATCACGCGCGAAAATCCGGCCGCCTAACTCACTGGCTTGACTGCGCCGCAAGCCAGTGAGTTAGGCTTGTCTTCCCGACTCCTTTCACCTTCCTACAACTCATTCTGCTCATGCTCCCTGGTTTATTCAATTCTCCGTGCCGACTAACTCTTGTATTCTTTCGATTTTAGGCTGGGGTTTACAGATTCAAGTGCGGTGCTTCACGGTTTCTGGTGTGCTCCTTCCTAGCTCAGTTAGTAGAACATGCCACTAGTGTAGTGACGATGACTAAACATTAAAGGTCAGCCGTTCAAGTCGGCTAGAAGGAATGAGGAAACGCGTGTATGGGGTTCTTTTCTCTCTTTCAAATTCAAAAGGGTTGCTCACCCTCTCAGTGTAGGCCTCAATCCCAGGGTAAGTACTAGCTAAACTGGTATCCTCTTCCTCTTCCAATGGAGGCCCTCTCACATTCAAAATCATATTCTCGCTGGAACTTATCATTGAATTTTGCTTATTCAAGAATAGTGCTCCATCGTAGGTATATTCCTTTGTAGCTCAGTTGGTATGTCATTAGTACAGAGAGGAATAGGCCTTATATTCTAATTACATACAAGTCAGTCGTTCAACTTATCGGCTAGAAGGAATCCATGATGACTGCGCAACGTTCGGCATATATTCTTTTTTGACCCTGTTGACCAATACTACTCTCGCTTTGTGGTATATCCTGAGTCGTATACGCTGCGCTTAGTAGATCCTGTATAGTTGGACTATCACCCTGAGCGACGTCTCCGTGTGCGGAGTGTATACTAGTAGCCGCCCCTCCAGCCCCTCAAGAAGAACGAAGGTCGTGGAAATTCACACTATCTCTGCGTTTGATATTCCTTTCACGCTCAAGCGTAAACCTCATGGAAGAATTTCGGAATATTGGAACCATTCAATATAATCTTGGTACAAGCTAAGTAATACTTCATACTCGGACTACCTCCAAGCCAGATAACCCACAAATATACGACATATCTTCTTCATTATAAAACCTTGACTGTTGATCAAAAATCACCTTCTGCAGACGAGTCAATCCATCACGGGGAGCTTCATTTGGCCACCATCGCGAAATTATCATTTTGCGCAAGAGTTCACACTCCAAATCCTGGTTTAAATAAAACCCCACAATTTCCAACTGCGTAAGCTGTGGAAAAACGATAGGTTGGCTATTGGAACAAGTCAATCGTTCGAAAAGAGATGCTTTATGCTGGATTCTGTCCATGCGAAACAATTGACAGAGGAAAAGAAGGAAAGCATGTCAATCGCATGCTCATCCATCATGTCAATGTTCCTTATCGTCAAAGAGGACAAGGTGAACGAGGAACGTTGTTGGAAATTAACCACATCTCTGCAAATGTCTCGACAGTTTTTCCTATACCATGCCCGAGGCCATGATAGAGTCAGGTCTTCAAGAACGGGCGCGGTATAGGACCAATGTTTTCTGCATCATTACGGATAGTAAAAGACCTGAGTGCAGGAAGAAGAACGGGCGAGTCAAGGTAGAACTCCCGTCCCAATTGGACATGAATTTCGAGCGCGACCACGTTGTTGCACCGCTGTAAAAGACCGATACAGATCTCTGGTTTCTGGAAACTTGGACCAGCACCATAAGGATCGACCTTGACGGAAGTTAATTGTTCGAATGGTATAACTAATGCTGCTATCGTGACGTCTGAATGTTCACAACCCAAAATCTCCAAGTCTCGTAATTTGGGCACGAGGAGAAACTCTATTGGAGAAGGCTGTGTTTCCACCCATCGATGGGCATGAAGGGCCGTTGCGGTTGCATAGTACAGGGACCTTGCTTCCAGTTTCAGCGACACTGTCTCAAGTAGGGGCAGCGACAAGTGCTGCAAGCTTACAAGAGGATATAACACCATACGGCTGCCCCTGAATTTGAATACCCGGATTTGGGTATGAAATTCCGCGATGATGTCCATTATATCCATTGCTATGGATGTAACGGTTTTAGAGTAAGAGGGAAAGTATAGATAAATGTCCAATGGATGACATCTGCTGCGAGAAAGCCACGTCTTGACAAAGGAATAATCCCCACGCAGTTCGGCGTCAAGTGAAAGCATAGGGTGGACCAGAGCTTAGGAGTATCATGAGCCGCCGCTCTGAAAGCGATGCATACACTTGAAAGAACAAGTGCATATCGGATGATCTTATACTGATCAGTGAAGATCCCATCCTTAGGCCAGCATGAAAGCAGAATTATTTCAGAGAGAAGCTCAGATGGTAAGCGACGAATGGGGGAAAGAACATTCTGAGCCTGTTTGAGCCGTACGACTGCATCTCTCTGATGCGCAAGTTCGAGACAAGGCTCGAAAGAAGCTCTACTTTTTATTCGGGAATCGAGGAGCTGTAATTGTGATTCTGCAGCGGAGACCCGCGCTTGCAAGAAAGAGATGTCATCTTTTTCGAGCCAAATTGGTCCCTCGATACGTGGTTGGGATAGATATTTTGCCATGAAAACTTCAGCACCTAGTCAACATATCCTGAAGTTAAAAAGTGCTATCTTCCACTCACTCTCTGTGCCCTTCTGCTGCTAATTCACTGTCGATAGTGAGAGTAAAGCGTTGGAATTTCTCAATGAGGTTTATTGAGAAGTTTATTCGGAGGGGAGACGAGAGCTTCCTGAACTTTAAGTATGTATTTCAACTAATAATACCAAACGAAGTGTGCAAGGAGTTTAAGATGAATATAGCCATGTAGGGCGCTGTGCTGACTCCTAAGTACCTATCATGATTCATCACTCATGATCGAGAGGTAATCACGAGTTTCACTTGGATCCCGATACAACAAGAAGGCGTACCTGCGAGCCTAGTAGCCCAAAAAGTTCTCTTTAGCATACAACCTAGGACAATGTTCAAAAAATCACCTTCTGCAGACAAGTCAACCCGGACTCAGAACTTTTTGCAAAAGTCCAACCCTCAAGTAGATCAATCATGGGGTCTGATGAAAGGGCAGGCTCAGACTATCAGATGCCAACCCCCCTTGAATACAATCTTCTCCTTTCTTTTTCATCGTAGTAAGGAACACATGATCAATGAAGAGACGGTGAATGCTAAGTAGCCAGTATAAGGGCGGCAATGTAGTAGGACTAGTCAAGCGAAGGGTCTTCAGAAGCTGTGTGAGCATAGTACATCCCCACTGCAAGCAAAATGCCCGAGATGGCTAGCGAGCAAAGGAACGCTAGGATAGAGGACAAAAATAGACAGTGACGAGAAGTCTATCTCCAAATGAATAAGAACTTCGAACACAACAATATTGTTGCGCCGTGGGGGTGGTTCGACTAGAGCTCCAGTGCCGCGGCTTCAGTTGCTCAAAAAAGATTAGTTCAAAAATATCCTTTCAGCTACACTTCGGATGAGCAGAATGAATCACATCTTAAATGGGTAACTTTGGGTGAAAGCTATACTTACAGGACTAAAATATCTTCTAAAATTAGCACTAGTGCCTTGATAGGGGTGGTATGGAAGGAAGTGGATTGCTCGGTATGGTACAAGATCTGAACGCCGGGGCGGCCGGCGCTCCCATGATGGAAGAGAGGGATTTTAAAGAAGATAGATCACCGGGACAAACGTTGACGTAGGAGATGTGTGTCGTATGCTGTTCTATGTCCGACGTATATACACACATCCGTATGGATCGTCAGTGTATAACGAGTCTGCTTATAGGAGACTACCTCAGGGTTGCTCTCCTTGAAGCGAGAAGACATGCTCCAGATGCACTTCAATTAGTGCCTTACTCTGAGTGGGTTAGTGCTGTTGAGCAATATGCAAGAGACTGAGATGCAGAAGGTTGTTCATGCCTTTTTTCTTAAATTTATCCCAACATGCTTTCCTCAGCCTGCCATAAAGCTACTTGAGTTCTACAAGCTCCAAGTGACTGTGGACAACGCTCTTAGAATGTCTGAGCAAAAGAGGACGGAGAGTGCAGGACTAACTTTGCTTAGTACTACAAATGTTCAGAGACTAAGCCAACGCACCAGAACTCTGGAACCTCTGGGTAGTGTCATCGCGCGAAAGTCGAATCAGTCAAAGCCGGAAACTTGGAGTGATCAAATTTTATACGCGGGGCCAGTAGCTTTTACAGTTGCCCCTGTACAGAACCAGTAAATGATATGGTTTGGCCCGTAACCCCCTGCAACCCCCATAAAGTATCACTCACGGCTGCGACAAGAACGATTGAAAACTCAGCAGACAACTCTAAGGCTATTCAAGAACAGCGCTCAACGGTAGCTTGTAACCTACTTCGCCGCTCGCGTGAATCATCACAAGGGTGTCGAGGAGCATCCTTCAAGCCGACTTGAACGACTGCCTTATCATTAAGCCCTTTGGATACTGATACCAGTGACGCGCTCTACCAGGCTACAAAAGATAGTATTAGATATTGTCCTACACCTGTGAATTCCAGTTTTCAATTGAACTCCGAGTCGGGCGGTGGCAAGATGAGGTACGAAAGAAAAGCCTTATAGGGCTACTAGTAAATGTTAACATCCATTCAAATGTCGTCCGAGATCACACAGGCTCGCACCCGGCTCTACATCGCCGTTTGTTTTTTTTTGCCTTGTTCAGTTCATCCAGCTCATCACTCGTCAAACTTCGTGGTTACCCGGTCAACGTGCACTTGGAGATTGTTCACTTCCTAGAGCGGGATTATACGGAGAGCGCTGCCCATAGCCGACTTTCTTTCTGTGAGTCATAGAAGACCGACTGGACGGACTATTAGTAGAAAAACTTATGAATCTTACGGTTCCGAATTCAGTGTCATTCAGGTCAAAGCCTCATGCAGGTGAGTCGTGAATACCTTATAGAGAAGCTTCAAAGCCTCAATAGCTAGACCGGAATCTAAGCTATAGCTATATATCTTTTCAGTACAATTGAATTTTTGATTGATGCATATGGACGAAATGTGGTCTGATAAATCCAGCTTTGACCCGTCGGAGCTTTTTGGATCAATGCAGCGCGCACAGCCTCAGCCTTCTTTTATCTTCCAAACTCGCGTTGGATCTTTTCCTGTAATGGCTTCGTGTCACGATGCAGAAACACTTGTGCCAGCATCATTTAGGAAGACTTAGCTTAGATCTGGATTGAAAACTGGCATGGGCGTTGCTTATATAGCCTGGTCTTATACAATGAAGCTACAACACGACTTGGAGGAAGAGCTAAACGTCATCTTTTTGCGAGAAGAACGTGATCCCAAAGCTAAAAAACACGCTTTGTTCTCCTCTGCTCTCTTCTTCCATCTACTTCAAGCCAA
Organism: Rhodocollybia butyracea; assembly: GCA_015501585.1. NCBI lineage: Eukaryota > Fungi > Basidiomycota > Agaricomycetes > Agaricales > Omphalotaceae > Rhodocollybia > Rhodocollybia butyracea. Next base: position 8,011 of record JADNRY010000068.1, read on the forward strand.
CTTGTCCGGATCCTCTAAGGATGCTCTATCTAACGTCTGATAACTTTCCAATATGTGAGTCTCAAGTTTATTTTCAGTGTTCAATTCTAAACGTCTTTTTAGTCCTTCCATTTGGTGTAATTGGGTATATAAAACACCTCGCCTTCAGTACTTCAGTCTCCAAAACTCATATCTTCACCCAGATTTTATCGCTATTTCTGGTTCTGCATCCGTCTCGCCGCCTCCTTCGCGTACCGTCCAATTCCACTTCCCCAAAGCCCAACATACCTTGCCGATGAAGACGTCACTATCATCGTACCCACCATCGACGCAGGCGACGAATTCAAAGACGCAGCTCGCAGTTGGCTAGTCGGCAACCCTAAAGAAATCCTCATCATCACTGAGGAAAAGATGCTAGGACCTCTACAAGACCTTGCCAACGCCGTAGACCCAGAACGTATCCGCGTCCTAACAGTACCATTTGCGAATAAACGGCTCCAAATGAGTCATGGAATTAAGAACACCACGACGGATATCATCGTGTTTGCTGACGACGACGCGATTTGGCCGCCGACGCTGCTTCCGTATGTGTTGGCCTGTTTCGAAGACCAGAAGATCGGAGGCGTGGGCACTAGCCAGCGCGTGCAGCCCTGTGGTAAAGAGATGACGGTATGGGAGGTTCTTGCGGCGTTCAGACTTTCGATACGGAACATCGAGATCGCGTGTTCGACCCATATCGATGGAGGGCTCCCGTGTCTTTCTGGAAGGACCGCGGCGTATCGTACTATCATCCTCAAAGACCCCGAGTTTCTGCATGGGTTCACGCACGACTACTGGCTCGGCAAGTACCAGCTTAATTCGGGGGATGACAAGTTCTTGACGAGATGGATGGTTAGTCACGGGTGGAGTACGTACGTGCAGTGTTGTAAGGAGACGGAGTTGCTGAGCACGATGAAGCCGAATTGGAGGTTTTTGAAGCAGGTTTTGAGGTGGACGCGGAATACTTGGAGGAGCGATTTGAGGAGTTTGTTCATGGAGAGGCACATTTGGACGGCGCACCCGTATGTCGCGTATACCATGGTAAGTTTGAGAATCTTTGATCTTCCCATTTGCACGCGTTTTATTTCGTTACGACTAGGTCGACAAACTCTTCAATCCGTTCACTTTACTCGCGGGACCGTGTCTAGTCGCGTCCTTGGTTTATAAGAGCACTCTTCCTTCGGAACACGGTGGATATCATTTACCTTGGTGGTACGTCGTCCGATTCATCCTCTCTTGCTCCCGGGTTCATCAACACCGTCATATAGGAACATTCTTCTCTCATACTTCACGTGGCTCCTCGCGACCCGAACAGCCAAGCTCCTGCCACATCTCTGGTATCGTCCCCAAGACGTCATCTACGTCCCGGCGTTTATTGTCTTTGGGTATTATTTCGCTGTTATGAAGTTGTACGCACTGTGTACGTTGCATGAGGTGGGTTTTTGGTTTTTTTTCGTCGTTTCTTCTGTGATTTCGTGATTTCATGTCTTCGTGTCTTCTTATTTTCGTGCCTTGGTGTCTTCTTGTTTTCGTGTCCTCCTGTCTTTTTGTATTCGTGTCTTCATGTCTTTGTGCCTTTGTTCCTTTGTGTCTTCCTTCATGTCTCCGTGCCTGTGTGCCTTCATATCTCCGTATTTCCGTGTCCTCGGGTCTTCCTGTCTTCGTCACTTTCTCACTGTCTTATACTACCACAGACTGGCTGGGGCACCCGAACCGGTATCGGCGATATCGCTGCTGCCACTGCTGCGATGGACAAACAAGATAAACAAGGGACTTCGAATGTCAACGCCAATGTTCCTTATGAGGGCCAGAGTGGTCATGGGGTACAAAGTGAGGTGCGGAACGAAAAGAAATCGCAGTTCTACGGAAACGACAGTCATATCAGTAATATGGCAGCGCCGCCAGCTATGCGGAGGAGAGTCTTGGATGATGGACAGGTGTACGACTATCGGGGTCGTGGGAGTGGGAGCTCGGGAACGGCGATTGGTAGTGGGAGCTCGGGAACGGCCGTTGCTAGTGGGTCTGGGAGTGGAACTGCGCATGGACAGGGATACGAGTATCGACTTGGAGGGTTTATGAGGAGCTTGAGGGACCCGAGTGGAAGGGGCAGCGGGAGCGAAAGAGATGTGATGGAGATGGAGAGTTATCCGATGCGGACCGAGTAGAGGTGGAGTTGGAGGTAAATCCGCCTGTTGTGGGTTACCTTTTCGTTTCCTGTTTTCTTTTCTGTGTCACTGCTATGTATTCTATGGACGTTCAGAATTCAACTTTGGCTGGACGGGTTTCGTTTGCATGTTTTTCTGGACGCGGATCACCGGAACATCGAGCCATTATTTTAGTGTATCCTTCTCTGTAGCTCTTTCGGATTTGTTGTATCAACTCAAAACTGGCAGTGCAATCTGTATACCTCTATGTTTTTGTGAAACGTTATGTCCTTTCCATCGTTTTCGTATCGTTCCATCTCCCAGAACTGACTACCATAATGATAATGCCAGATGGTATACGTTTTGATTTTCCAGCTCATTGAATTCGAAGCTCTAGAGTTGGAGGAGTCACACAGCTCCAGCACATAGTAACGTCCAGACTCCTATTAGGAATCGCAAGGACATTATAATCTGAAACCGGTGTATGTAGAAGCTAGAGGAGGCTTGAGGCATCCGACATGGATCCGTTTAACCCCAGACGATGGATGAGATGTGGCTTGAAACATCACCTGGATGATAGGAGTCTGGAGAGGATAGGAGGAGATAGTAGCTAAAGTCTCATCCTAACTTAAAGGAGCGGTATCAGATTTGTTTCGGGCTACGCTTGCTGATTTTTTATGATAGATAAATGCTGTGAATTTTGAACTTTGCCCATACGTAAGTTGAACGCTGAACAGGTGGCGGTGTAAGATAGTAAGCCAGCTTTCATGTGAATTGATTACCTTGCCATCTCTCTCGTTCTGAAGGCTCCTGCAGCCTGCATTTCTCCACCAAGCTATAGGCTTCAAGGTGCCATTTCGACGTTCAACAGATTAAATCGCCAACAGATGGTATATGTATGTATAAGTACACCAATGGATGGTATATGTCTACGCCAATAAATGCTATGGATTCTTGATGGATTCATTCAAAGGGTCCTGAAACTCACGCCTCACTGCCTCACTGTTTCGGACCTCCTAGGACAGTATAGCAAGAGATAGGAGGGGATGGGATTGTATACGGTCGCCAAAGTCTCGAACCTAAGGAGTCCAGGAGCGGTGTAAAAATTGTTCTGTGCGTGTACACTGATTTTGCTTGGATTTTGCTGTGAATTCGGAACCGGGATGGAATCCGGTACGCGTAGCGGGAGGACCGGAGGTAAGTCACGGAGCGCTCATGTGCTAGCATCAACGACTCGGATCGTAACCATCTTTGAAATTCTTGTTTTGATTCCCATTTCTCGAGCAAGCTTCAACCAACAGCGGTTGAGTCACCAATGCCCGGTATGTACACACTTTGGACGCTTTTTAGCTGTCATTGAATCATCTACAAACGTCAAGAAAACGAGAGAAAACGACGGCTGCATGGGTATCCTGGGTATATCTTTTTGAATATCTCTATACAGTTCGCATGCCCGAGAAACGGTGTGTTATCCTGTGCTATCACGGCAATTCTGTACATCAGTTATCAGCTTGTATAAATCAAGCATGGAGGAAATACACGGATCACGGATCGACATATTTTGACGGGCTTCATATGCCGTCTGCCTTAAATCGCCATACAGAGTGCAGGGATGTTAGATAGTGTCCTTTCGCCTTCATATCCTTTCCCTCCTTCGCCCAATCACCTCTACATCGTCGACGTTCGCTACCTGGTTTCGCACATTCTTTTCTCTTTATTTTCTTAGTTTCTTGTTATTTCGAAATGAAGGGTAGAAGAGATACCTATCTTCCAGTGATCCCTGCTTCACCACAGACAGCGAGTTGGGGTGAAAAATCGCAATTAGGACCACAATCTTATGGGTCACCGAGTAATTTATCGGGGAAGCATGGTGAGTGGCAATTTATTCGATGATGTAGAAAGACAGTTTGCCTACCAATTTCCGTAGCCGCGTCGAATAGAACTTCAAATCGAACCTCATATCGAACCTCATATCGAACCTCCTATCAGCCGTCGTCGGGAAACACTTCCAGGCCTGCCAGTACCCTTTCTAATGATTCGGTATTTACTTTTGTTGAACGAGCTTAACTATTCTTGTGCCCATTTTGCTTGGTTTTTAGTATAATCCGGAAAGCTGGGACACGAACCTCTTAGTTTCTACACCTGAAGCTGATGATCAACTGCACAATCCTGACCCGCGGATCCGTCTGTCAAGAGGGACCATGTTCACTTGGCGTGGTTTGACAAACGTGGGATGTATAATAGCGCTGCTAATATGTCTTTTGGGCTTATTGTGCGTATCTGTCCTAACATGTTACAAAAAAACTGACGAGGAATCTCAGCGTTGGTTATCCTGTCGCCCAATTTTTCACTACACATCGATTGAATAACTTGGGAACTAATGCAACGGGACAGGTGTGTTCTCGAATGTTGTTCGCACGCAGCGCATCAGCTAATCCTATCTTTCTGATGAGATACCACAAATGACAGGGAACTGGGGATTGATCGACCTCGAAACTCCTGACGAAGCGAAAACGCAGATATCTTACCAGGATGGAACAGAGTGGCAGCTGGTTTTCAGTGATGAATTTAATACGGACGGAAGGTCGTTTTATCCCGGAGATGACCGTACTGGGAGGCAGGTTGGTGTATCATGTATCCCTGATTTCGATTAACCTGACCTTAGTGTCGCAGTGAATCTTCAGTATTGGCAGGTCAGTTATATCCGATTTTCATACTATGTTTTTTGTCCTTATCATCGCTTAGACCGGTAACCTAAACTGGTATGATCCTTCTGCGATAACTACTCGAAATGGTTCCCTCGAGATCACTCTATCGAAAACGCCTTCTCATGGACTGGATTATCAAGGCGGGATGCTTGCGACGTGGAACAAGTTTTGTTTCACCGGAGGGATTGTTCAAGCGAGCGTCTCATTACCTGGGCAGAATAACGTATCCGGTCTGTGGCCCAGCATATGGACTTTAGGCAACCTGGGGAGAGTGGGATATGGCGCAACTTTGGAAGGAATGGTGAGTGGGGCGTTGAAATTTCCGTTGACGGCAGTCTGAGTGATTTTTTGTATCTGTAGTGGCCATATTCGTACGACGGTGAGATGTCGCAGTATCCCTTAGCCCGTTCATCTTGCTGAATGAAATCAAAAGAATGTGATGTTGGTACTGTAGCAAACCAAACGATCAACGGGCGGCCTGCCGCCGCCAGCGAACAGGGCCCGCATCAGAACGACAGTATCTCAGGTCTTCCGGGACAGCGTCTTTCAAGATGTACATGCTCTGGCGAGGAACACCCTGGACCGAAGCACGCAGACGGCACTTTTGTCGGTCGATCAGCGCCAGAGATCGATTTATTTGAGGCTCAGGTTGACGGGACGACTGGATGTGTTTCACAGAGTGCTCAATGGGCGGTGCGTACTTTTAATTGTTCGTTATTCGAACTTGCCTAAATCAATGTCCGTCAAAATTTCAGCCATTCAACAATGCATATGAATTTATGAACAATAGTCAAGGGATGAGCGTCGATAATACAAGTATCTCAATCCAGAATTCCTACAGTGGAGGGCCACTGCAGCAAGCTACGTCTTATGTAACCCAAACGAGTGCGCCTCTTCCTTTTGATGAAATACAAGCGTACTGATAACCTAATATAGATCAGCGCTGCTATCAGTTGAACGAGAACTGTTTCTCGACGTATGCAATTGAGTATAAACCCGGTTACACGGCCGACGACGCTGTGAGTGATGTTCATTACTTTGCTTAATCCATGTGTCTAAAGTATTCGCTTCATAGTACATAACCTGGGTATGTCTTTCGATTTCTTTCGATTGCGCTTGTGTTCATTTCCCTCATAGGTATCAGATGGTCAACCAGCGTGGACGCTGAACGCAGCTGGAGTCGGCGGTGATTCACTCACCAATATATCCGCCAGACCAATCCCTGAAGAACCTATGGTACGGGTCTCTCAATGTCTACCTGATGCTCCTCATTCATATTAAACCTACCTTCCCAGTATATAATCGCCAACCTCGGAATGTCGGGCAGCTTTAACTTTCTCGATTTTGACCATCTAGTCTTTCCCGCTGTCATGCGCATCGACTGGATTAGAGTGTATCAACCTTCCAATGCCAAGAACATCGGGTGTAATCCACCGAGTATGCCAACTCTCGACTATATAAACGCGAACCTTCCAGCATACAGCAATCCGAATTTGACATCATGGCAGACGAGTATTTCAGGATATAACAAGACATTTCCGAAAAACAGTTTGGTAGACAGGTGCTAGCTTGTGCTGGACGCGAGATATAACTTATGGCTTTCGCCTCGGGAGACGGCTACTCCTTTGTGCATTGTTGAGTAGAGGTTCATTGGACTGTTGTATAGGTAGTATCATTATTTTTTATTTTTTACAGGATAATGTAATTCTATGGATGTTAAGTATTAGATAGTAATACCATTTGTCCAATAGGAAATTTTTGGCCCAGTATGTAGTGCATCGTTCGATCACTCTCGTTTCTGCCGATGCTTATGAACGAACGAGCGAACAGTGGGATCCAGGAAACGAAGCCTATTAAAACTGGTAGTTACCAGTAATAATCCCAGGCTAACCAGGCAGCGGGCTGCCTTGAAAAGAAGTTTCGTAGCTTGCAAGTCAACTCGATATTCCCTAGCAAGTTGTCAGCCTTATAAGTAGTACTAAAAACTCCCATCCAGTGAATTCCTAACCAATGCAACTGATGGAACAATACTTGGGAAATCTGATAAAGCTATAACAAGCGCTACAAGCTTGAGCATGTTCTTACTATAATGAGTCTTGACAATGATTGTGGCCATAACTTGTGTCATTCAAACTGCTGGGGACTGTTCCCTGGCTGTAGTGACTCGAGCCTCACTTGTACAGAGATCCTTTTCAAATACCTGATGAGAAGCGCATATACAGATTCTACAAACTATTTCTGAACATGCACTCTTCGAATGCAATCATGCCCCTCCAAAAAACAGATATTTGATATTTTATAAAAATGATAAATGCATAACATTGTAAATAAGTATGTACAATGCCTGTACTGTAAGTAAATGGTGGCTGTCGCCAGCCAGGGATCTACAGCAGCAGTTTTAGAGCTAGTTGCGAGCTCGTCCCTGTCTGACGGCAGTCAGCCCGAAGACCATGGTGCTTGTGCCGCACCATGGGAGCTTCGGCTGCCCCGGCGTTCAGATCTTGGACCGTGCCGAGTAATTGACTTCCTTCCTTCCTTCCTTCCTTCTGGCCGAATTGAACGACTGACCTCGTAATTAGATCATCTAACGACGGGCTCTACCAACTGAGCTAAGGAGTATATAAGCAACTGTGGCACTGGCAGCTCAAGTGGGTCGAAATCTAAAGTTAGCCAGATTACTTTTCCGTAGTCTTGCGCCGACGGCACAACTCATGAGCCGCGTTGCGCTTGACTTGTTCAAGGTCGGAAGCTTTAGGGGGCCGTTAGTGTACCGCTCACCAAGCAAAAAAGACTTTTTTCAACTGCCCATTACTTTTAGCCGACTCGTCGTTAATCTTGTATGAGTAAACCACCGGCCGTACAATACTAGTGACCCGGAAAGCAAATTTCATGGAGGCTCGAGAGGATACCAGTTTGGTACTACCGTCAGCCTTCAGATAAGCAGGCATGTTCTTGGAAGGAGAGACGGGCTGAGCCGCACCCTGCAGTGAGCCATCAAATTTTGACTTTTTTTAGTTATCTTTTGTGAGGAAACTGGAACTTGGTACGGCTGGATATTGAAGAGATTGAAATCTGAACGTAGCCGCGCTATTGCTACCTGTATTGAATAAAAATTTGAGAGAAAAGTAGTTTATTCCCTGTAACGTTGTCAAGGTCCGGCGTCGGGCCTTGGGAATCATGCAAGTGTGATTGGAATATACCATGGCACGGATGAAGTTATCGCGTTATCGGAAGAACAAAAAGCAGCTTGCTAAGATATTCTGTATATTCTGTATTCCTTCTAGTCGACTTGAACGACTGCCTCGTCATTAACAATCGATACCGAAACGCATATCCAATGCGAGTGACGCGCTCTACCAACTGAGCTAAGGAGGAGTACAAGAAAGCTTTCAAATTTCAGTACTGTGCTTGAATCTGGAAATTTCCGTCTTTAGAAATTTGTTAGAAATCGAGGAATAATGCGGCGGCAAGTGAATTGCGGAGGAGTACTTAGTCGGCACGGAAGGTTGAATAAAAGAGGAATAGAATATAAAAGGAGGCAAAAGAAAAGAAGGAACCTTCAAATCGGAAATGCAAGCCAGTAGTCGTGCGTGAACCCATGCAGAAACTCGGGGTCTTTGAGGATGATAGTCGGATACTTTGGAGACTGAAGGCAATGTGTTTATATATACCCGATTACACCAAATGGAGGGACTAAAAAGCCGTTTAAAAAAATGAATGTTGAAGACCTTGAAGAGAGACTTGAGACTCACGTATGAAAGTTTTACGAGGTCATAGGGCATCCTAGGTAGAACAGCGCGGTATGGGGTCCAGGCAGGTTGGCTTAAAGTAGAGGGAACAACAACAACAACAACAACAACAACCATCATCCCACACCCGTTTTGGTGTCGTTGTTGGTTTTCCGGTCTTTTTCAAGCTTCGGGCACTCGAAAAGATCGTTAGAAGTTCCTCTCTGACGAGGTTTCCAGCCAAAAGCTCAACTACAACTCTCCCAATTGCCGAAATATCCTTTTTTTCCCAAATCAACAAACATGTTCGAATTTTCTTCACATCTCAATGGGCCTCGAGACACCCTATACTCATCATCACCATCCACCGAGCTCATTAAAACCCGTTCTCCGCAATATCGACCGCGTCCGCTGTTTTCCAACGCAGCCTGTGCATGTCTTAGACTGGGACGCAAACGAGGCGAGCTTGCAATAGCCCTCGACCTATTATGTCCAGTTTGCCCAATGCACGTTCAACACAGAGAGATGCATCTGCTCACTGCTCTGAGGCGCTACACCAAAAGGAACAACTCGATTCAGATTGTCTTTTTTGCATTGATTTCAGACACTTGAACCTCCTGAATTTCTCCAGCTCTCCCATTCTCCCTTCCTTTTGACAGTGTAAACCCAATGCTCAGCTTTCAGCATTACTGGCCTCTCCAACTCTCGAATTTCACTGGGTACCACGTCGAAAGCCTGATTCACGGCGCTCACGGCACTACCATCATTCATTATCTGGGATGGTGCCTGCTTTGTTTCCTTCTGTCCATACTCAACATCGATATCCTACATAAATATCATCATATCCATTGGGCTAATGTTTAATGTTTATCCTTTCTTCTATCTGCATACTCTATGTTCCGTGGTAGACCGTCATCCCTACTTACATGGTGTATTGTAATCTGTATACTTGCGCTTCTGTTTTACGGGCTTACATTTGCTAGGTTTTTACCTACAGTCTGGTTCATCGGGGTTTTATACCTTCTTCCTTTTTAGGATACAGATGAATATCAACTTGTAAACTTGTAAACAAAAGGACAGAGGACAAAGTGTGTTTATATATATATAGATAGATTTGTGATCATGTTCTTCACACAAAAAGATGACATCGAGATTCTTTTCTCCATGTCCAAGCTGAGCTTTGAGAGACGTCTGTTCCAGTTCTCTATCTATTTCCACTATAGATAAGACTTCCTAGATGTTTGAAACACAAACACTGTTCCTGTATTGCGAATGGATGTCATTATGGTAAAAAATTCATCAAAGTCGAATATAGAAGACAAATTGCAGGAAGCTTAGGGCCGAGGCATTGATACAAACTCCGGCGGGTCAAAGCTGGAATTATCAAACTGCACTCAAGTTCCGTCCATACCCAAGGGGGTCCGAAAAAAATATTCTATTACACAATGCCGAAAAATATTTTAAGACTCCTAGCAGGCTACTTGCGCACACCAAGGGTCCCATGCCCGACCTTTTCTGACCGATTATGACCGTTTGACCTTTCTGAATCCGAAATGACCGATTGGTCATGTGGATTGATAAGCGCCCATTCATACTCGTTCTTTGAGCTCAATTCCAGCAATTCCAGCTCAATAAAGTGTTGGGAAACCGGTTTTTAGGCTAACTAAGTACTAGTACTCTCAATAAATGTACATTTTAGCTCCAAAATTTTCCAGAAACACAACAAAGAAACACGGAACATGCTCAAAAGCTTATTTGACCAGCCTAGTAAACTTAATAACATGCATAGACATATATTCTTGGCTTCCCGCGTTAGTGCAAATTTTTTACACGTTTAGGCTATGTTTTTGCAAGGTTTTTACATAGTACATATGGCAAGCCACAGACCTGTAGGATATTGTCAGCACTATTTGTAAACACTGTAAAGTACTACTTATGGATTGTTTGTATACTTACACCACCAGAGGAGAAAAATTTTAAACTTTGACCCTCAGAAATAGAGAATCTGAGCAATATTTATGCATTGTACACCAGGGAATCGAAACCCTGGCTTGGCGCAACTGACATTTGGGTTATATGCCTAAGCCGACCCTTGGCCAAGGTCTGGCGACACCTTCGGCACGCCAGACCCTCGGCGTGAGCAATTTTTCTCCTAGCGGGCCAACCACCCACCCACATGATTGCAGATCTGCCTTATATAGTAATAATCTTATCTATGATATGATATGTCATTACAAAATCATGGTAAGATATAAACTACATCTCCTTCTTGTACTATCTAATAGTATCTATATAGTGTGCACAGCTTAATCCTTCAATTTTGATCACCAATCTTCACATCTGTGCTGAATAGTGCCTGTGCACCCACTTGGAACCTTCCGAATCATGGAAACATGTGGGTAAAAAAAATATTTTAGTGGGCTCCCAGTGCCAACCAACCACCCACCAGGGTGTAACGGACCGTAACCCCTGTTCCCCCTTGTCCGTATCATGTATCAATGCACCATGATTCAATTGTGCCATGACAATTGAAAAGCTATGTAGCTTCCTGGGTCCCGGTGCGTTCTTAAGGATTCTCACCATCCACGAGGCTTTTGCATTGTCTTTTTTCCTTAGGCTGACATCTCCGAGTCATGCTTTAACATAGATTGGCTCAGGACAACTGAGCCTAATATCTTTATTTTCTGGAAATGATACAAGTATAGAACAAACATTCTGAATCCTTGCACAATGTAAGCTTGTTAATTTTTGTATACTCAGTTCTGGCCTCCACAAGCTGGCAGTCAGCCTGCAATGACTTACAACCAAAGAAAGATGGGCAGCACTCTCCATATGTAGTGTCAAAGCTTGATGAGGGATGAGCTGGATGAACTAGATAAATGCTACTGTTCACACCAGGAAGAGAAAAAAATCTGCCAAGCAGGTTTTTGTACTGAAACAAAGCTGATTATCCTTATAAAGATAATCAGTGGTTCTGTAAGCACACTTCACAACCACGTGCTTACGATACAACATCTCATGCTTATCAAGTATTTTGACAGCTTACATTAGATTAGCTTTTCTTTCTCTCTTACTTCCATCTCGTATCTTTGCTCTCAAATAATAATTCTCTGTGCCTGTTTATGCTTTGAGTCTCTGACTCCCGTAAGTTCCTTCAACTCTTCTCTATTTTTAGTGTAGCTCGCCTATGGCGAGCTTCCACTTTTTTTAAAACATAGTGCAGGTCATTACAAGATTCAGTTGTTGCAATCAATAGCGAACATGCTTTCCTTTTTTTTTCTCTTCTTCTCGCTTCCATACCCTTTTGGACCAACAATTTTCATTATTTTATCATGTTATAGTAGCATATATCTACCTTACTCGCATACACCCAGTCTTTTTACCAGTTACTGATGCCTGATTAAAACCAGGCTCAGTTCCTCACCAGACCCCGCCTCACCCAGTAATTCTGCCCTGGCTTTAACAAGGCAACATACCTTGTAAGCAATCCTAGACCCAGACACACCTTCATACTCATCATGGAGACTCACAGGGCTGTCGCTTCTCTCACGGAACTTCCCTTCTTTGGAGAAGAACATATTCCTACTGGATCTCCATTCCAGCCACTCTCAACCCATTGTTCATCCCACCATGTCCCAACACAAGTTCTTTCATTAAACTACAACTCCGACTCCAACTCTAGTTTTACATACACAATGCCTTCCTCCACTTCCAATAGCGACTGGGCAGAATTGCTCATTCCTTCAAATCCTGCTTCCGCACCCAGCCGCTTTTCAGCTGGCAAAATCATGCCCAAAAAGTTCCACAAATGGGAACAACAGGTCAAGAGTCACTTTCAGACCAAGGTTGTTCCTGCTGCTGAGCAAGTTGGCCGCCTCTTGAACTGTTTTGACCATCCACAAATTGTGAACTGGATTGAGGTAAACAATAATCTTGTGACCCTGACCTACAATGACTTCCTTCACAAGCTTTGCAATGTGGTCCTTGAGAAACACTGGAAAGATTCTCACTATAGGAAACTCCAGAGTCCACACCATGCGCTTACCTGGTGACCTCTCTCAGTCCGTATATGCATTCTCAAACCAGATTGTCTTGCATGCAAACCTTCTCAAGGGCATGTCACACACCCAAGACAATGTTTCTCTCATAGAAGTTCTTGAGAATGGTCTCGACGACTTGCTTGCTTGTAAAGTCACTAAATTCCATTGAGATAACAAGGACAACAAGGCACATGCTATTTGGTCCCAGGTTTTCAGTGTTTTCTCTGCAGAGGTGGTAGTTCTTGATGAAGACTGCCATGAAGCTCACAAGGAGGCCATGGAGACCTACCAGTGTGCAGCCTGATCTAATCCCATGTCTTGTTCTTCCACTCCACTGGGTCCTTCTTCCGTCGCCAACTGTAATGGAAACAAGTGTCAGAATAACTCCAATGGTACCCCCTCCACTACCTCGAACTCTTGCTACCCTCCTCCCTTGATTGACAATGAATGTGCCTTGCTCAATGCAAACAATGGTTGTAACACCTGTCACAAGTTCTTTACCAAATGTAGGCCTTGGGACTCCACTCACGACTTCCTGAATACAGTGTCAAAGAACCGCTCCACTGTCGCCGCAATCACTGAAGCGATGGACAATTCTGATGAGGAAAACATGGTTTCTGCTGTCCTAGGTACCGGCTCAGACTCAGAAGAAGATGTGAGTACTATTCACAAGCTCCCCCACTTTCAATGGTCTTGCCTTGTTGCTGGTCCTTGTACTGAATTCCCCATCTCCATTTGTTCCTTCCTTGATGATGGTGCTCACTTATCTCTTATTCACCCAGATCTAGTCTCCCGCCAAGTTGGTCTTGAAAAACATAAGCTCCACAAACCTGAACCTGTATCTGCTGCTTTCTCTTCCAAGACTGGACATTTGTACAAATATGTTTCCTTGAAATTGTCTTCACCAGATGGACTCTTTACATCTAAGTCTGTTCATTTCCTCATTGCGCCTGGCCTTTGTACTCAATTGATCCTCAGCATTCCTTGGCTTGCCCACAACACACTCGTTATTGATTATTCTCTACGTACTTGTATCCATAAGCCTTCAGGCTATGATCTTCTTAACCCTGTGGCTGATTGCGCGTTTGTTGATAGAAATCCTATTGTGTTAAAGAAAGCCCTTGGTAAGGTCCAAAACCGAACTTGAGAACACCACAGAAAGTTGCTTCCTGAACTCAAAACTGTGTGTTCAGCTAGATTTTGTGCTCCTGAACTGGGCCCCTCTGACTACATTTCCGTTGTACAGGACTGAATAGAAGCTATTGCAATGGCTGAGATTCTCAAAGCCCATGAACAACAACTGATGGCACTGTATTTATCCATCAGTCATTGTTCTGATGTGAGGAATAGGTTCAAAAATTGGCCTGGCAGGCCAATTTTTGAACCTATTCCTCACATCAAAGACCTCCCTCAGTCAGTCACTGCAAAAATTCAATTGGTTGATGCCAGCAAGACCATTGCTGCCTGGTCATACCGCTGTCCAAAGAACTTCAGAGTGGCATGGCAAACCTTAATCCAAAAGCACCTTGATTCTGGTAAGATCTGTCCTTCGGATTCTTCTTTTGCTTCTCCTTCATTCATTATCCCCAAGGCTGATCCTACCACACTTCCTTGATGGGTCAATGACTACTGCCACCTCAATGATAATTCAGTTACTAATCGACATCCCTTGCCTTGTATCGATGACATCCTCTTGGATTGCACTAAAGGCAAAATCTGGGGCAAGATTGACATGACTGACTCGTTCTTTCAGACACAAATGGACAATTCATCCATCCCAATAACAGCTGTAACAGCCCTTTTGGGCTCTTCAAGTGGCTGGTAATGCCCCAAGGTCTGAAGAACGCACCTTCAATACACCAACATCATGTTACTAGTGCTCTCCGACATCTTATTGGTAAGATATGTCATGTGTATGTTGACAATATTATTATCTGGTCAAACACTGTGGACGAGCATGTGAAGAATGTTGAACTCATTTTAATGGCTCTCAAAGCTGCAAAACTATACTGTAACCTGAAAAAGTGCAATCTTTTTGCTTGGGAGGTCCGCTTCCTTGGACACCACATCTCAAAAGCAGGTATTGAGGCCAACGACAAGAAGGTCAACAAGATACTAAACTGGTCCACACCAAGAACACTCAAAGAACTTTGGGCCTTCCTTGGTTCAGTTCAATACATCGCAGCTTTCCTCCCTTGCCTGCAGAGCAGACCAACATCCTCACGCCTCTTACCTTCAAAGTCTATGACAAAGAGCCCTTGGGAACCTTACCACAATGTTGCGTTCAATATAATTAAAGAAATAGTCACCAGCTGTGAGTGCCTTACTGTTATCAACCATGATCTCCTGTTTGCTGAAGACAGCAAGGAGAATTACAAGATCTTTGTCACCACAGACACAAGCAATTGTTGCTTAGATGCTGTACTCAGCTTTGGCACCACATGGGAATCTGCCCGGCCTGACCCATCTCATTCGACTCTTTGACATTCAAAGGCATGGAATTGAACTATCTGGTTCATGAAAAAGAGATGCTTGCCATTATTTGTGCTCTTAAGAAATGGAAAGTTGATCTACTTGGCATCCCTTTCATTATTATGACTGATCACAAAACCCTAGAAAAATTTCACAAACAGAAAGACCTCTCCCATTGTCAAGCTTGATGGATGGAGTTCTTCTCCCAAATCAATTGCTCCATTGTCTACATTGCCAGCTCTGACAACATGGTAGCAGATGCTATGTCCCGTCTAGTCCACTCCTTGACTGAGGCTGTAGATGGTGCAAGACACCCATATGCCTACTGCGCAGAGGACAATGACAACGACCTACCTATATTACTGATACACTCAGGGCCCATGCTATCTGCTGCTCACTCTCTAACTGGCTTCATCTCAGATACTCCCCCTCCTCCCATTGCAGCAACACTCAAAATCGCCGCTCACACATCTCTCCTCAATGAAATTCATGCTGGTTATGATATCAATCTGTGGTGCAAGGAACTCCCCCTCATCTCACAGAACATGACCTCCATTTGCCTTGACCCAAGCACTGGCCTTTGGTATTCATCTGATTGGCTCATCATCCCTTGCCATGGAACTATCCATGAGGATTTGTTCTGCCTTGCCCATGACTCACTAGGCCACTTTGGCTTTGACAAGACCTATGCCTCCTTACAAGAATGTTATTACTGGCCTCAGATGCATTGTGACCTTGAAAAAGGTTATGTACCTGGTAGATATGGGCACGAATGAGGCATGGGTACAAATATACTCAAATATATTCACATTTGGCATTTGAATATGAATGCTTACGGCACCACGAATGTGCATTCGGGTGCGTAGGTCATTTGAATGCAAATATGGGTCTGTCTGAGACCCATATTTGCCACCCATATTCACGAATATTCGTGAATATTCTCCAATAAATATATACACTTGCGGCAGCCTGTTATGAAGCCCCATAACAGGCCGTGACATGTATTATAATAAGTATAATTACTTAATTACATTAACAATGCTAAAAGCACAAGTGTTTGTGCTGTACAAGGCTGCATGCGGCCCTTTTAAAGGTCCTGCCACGGCCTTTTGTACATACTTCCATAATTATAAGTACTAATTACATTAATGCCAATACTTACACTAATATACATCAGAATCCACGATAATATGCACACATCTGACTTACCTGGGAGGAATGGGGAAGGAAACAAAGTTGCGGGACTTTATATAAAGTCCCGCAAGGCCATGTGACCTATCAAACGCCAAACGGGTTGATTATGATCAACGTGTTTGGCGTTTGATAGGTCACATGTCCTTACGGTAATGTATCTGTGCAAGTCCAACAGTTGCATGATTGCAACCATCAATACTTGCACTTTTATTTATGCGAGGTCTCATTGAGTTGTCAAAGGTTAACCTCCTCTGAATTGTTATTGACTAGGCTTTTGTAGTCAAGACTCTATATTCTTGTTTCTCTGTCCCACACATGGGGTTATTGTATTTTCTAGGTTTTACTTCTCAGAATACTTAGAGAGAAGTGGCCAAGTGCCAACAATGGGACCAAGTGTCCAAAACAAAACAATAGGCCAAGCACCTTTCAACAATGGGACCAAATGTCCAAAAACAATAAGTCAACAATATGACTTGTCACTCTAGAATTACAACCACCACACTGCCAAGCAGAACAGTCCTTTAAACTCTAGGTTCTGGCTTACTGTGCAAGCCACAGTCTCACCAATAACTCAAGAGAGTGGCCTAGTTCACACACAGAGAGTGGTAATAAATAACTTCACTTCTCACAATAGAGTAAGCAAAGGCCAAATGTGTTTATTATACTGAGAACCTAGGAAATGCCAACTTGAACCCAAGTCTAGGTATTTAGCTCACTGTGCATTTCACAACAGTTTCACCAAACCCTAGGAACTTTAAGCTTCCTTAGGCACAACCCAGATGAACCATCTCAGTTGAGGAGAGAGCGAGAACCCTACTCTAACCTGGGGAAACACAACAAACTGTGTTCCCTTTTATACTACAGAGAAGTGGCTTATAAATAGGTACAGATATGTACAGTAAGCAATCAGTAAGCAAGGAGAGTGGATGAGTAAGACACATATAAGGATTAGTAAACAAAAGGGTATCTGAGTAATCAAAATAAAGGGCATCAGTCAGCACCTCGGGTATCATTGATTAATAAGTCTCTCTAATTTGTATGATTCATCAGAATATTACTGATTGAAATCAACTCTAGGTTTTATGAACATAGTCTAGCAATTAGCCAAGTATGTTTCTGTTAACTCTACTTCTGCTTGTGAACTTGTATCCCTGAATATGCATCAAGCAAGTCTAGCCTAGTATTAAACAGACACTAGTATTTCCTTGATTTTGTATTTCCTAGGTTTTGTCTGTTTGCATAGGACTTTGGCTGAGTACAAAGTGTGGCAAGTACAAATACCATCCACAATGCAACTCAATGGGTACAATAGACTGCCATTAGCTTTGGCTAACAGTTTGGGACTCACTATAGCCCTAGGTATCCCTTTGTACACTCCAGATATGCCAAAACAGCAAGATCTAGACTATACAGACCTGGCCAGATAACCGGCGTATCACCGGATTATTGCTGTTATTACAGACTGGTATGGAAATTCCAGGCAAATTTTATCTGTATGATCGCATACAAACAGTTTTTCTGGTGATATCTGGAAACATCTGGGACTATCTGGGTATCTGGGTAATACAGTTACTATTGCAGTCAGTACTACGCTACACGCTACTACAACTACAGTACTACATACACGCTACTACATACCACTACTACTACTATGCCTCCTTGTCCCCATCCGACCTCATGGAAGAATACAGCCCGAATTCAATTATAAGTATGAAAAGAGATCAGTGAATAGTCAGATTGAGAGATTCACAGTACTCATGCGAGAGTCGGCCCATCGGAAGGTGAGATAGCCATTGGCGTCACACAAAGTGTATTGGGGTCATGAATGTGCTTGTAGGCTGTAAACAAATATGTATCAGAGACTTATCATGCCAAAACTGATCCTAAGAACTCACCAAATCCACTCTTCTATCTCCAAGTTCAGCATACAACCAGCTTTAATCAAAAGGCCTTTCCTAATGCGTAAAGATATGTTGAATGAGATAGGAAAGCCTTCAACATTTTCAATAGCTGGGTGAACTTGTCTGTGAGGAGATGAGGCTAGCTGAGGTGAAGATCAACAGGGATGAGAGAACAATAGAGTGACACCAGAGAACAATGAGAAGATGATAACGAGGGACTGACCAGGAGAGAGGATCCGGATGGTGGTGGTACAAAAGAGAGAATAGGTGTGGGAAATCCCCAAAAAACAAGTTACTGATATGCTGGGGCCGAAATTTTGGGGCAATGCCTTCTCAGTACAATTTAAGTATTACCGAACTTGGATGAAAATTTGTGACAGAATAGTTCGAGAAACTGGTTAGTTGAACTACAATAGAGAAAACAACTATAAGTTGGTGGAAATGGATCAAGAACTTCTGCATCTTGTGTAGAAAAAGGCAAAACCGGCGCAATTACATTTACGAGCCAGGTCAGGCCAGGTCTCATTCCAGATTCTTCCACAAATCTCCATATACCTCCAGATATTTCCATTTAGTTCTGGCTCTCTCCATTGTTGATTCTCACTGGGCTTTATGGGTGACCTGCGGGTTTAACCCATGGGAATACCTGCCTGACCTGGATCCAGCGGATCCAGGTACCCATTCCAGGTGCGGGTCAGGTCACAGGTCAGCCCTTGGGGATTTTCAGACCTTATAATGTATATTTTAAGTACAAATACCTACAAATACCTGCAGGTTGACCTGCATGACCCGGATCTGCCGGATCCAGGTACCTGTTTCCCACAGGTCCAGGTCAGGTCACAGGTCATGTTTTTTGGGTCCAGGTACCTGTGCGGCAGGTCTGAGTTTACTGGGATCCGGACTCATGTCCATCCTTATCCAATAATGGTGCTATTGACTCTTGACAGTAACCTGAGTGAGGAATATCAGGATTCAAGGATGATGTAGAAATACTGCATATATAGCTGCAAACTCATTGTTATACACATGTAAAAGTACCCAAATGCAAGCCCAAATCTATCCTCATGTATGCTGCTGTACATAACAAAATTTTGGCCACACACAGCCACATAAGGTCTTTAAGGCCTTATTATATTCTCAAAAAATCTTGAGGCCTTCATTTAAGGGCTTAAGTTAAGGCCTATGTACTTAAGCCTTACCCCTTTAGTAGAACACTGTATTGCATAGAGGAGAGCATATTTCAGCCTTTATCTGTGTGAAAAAAAAATATTCTTGCCCTCCCACAAGGTGCTTTTGGCTTCTTGCAAGTACCTGCAAGTAGCTGAATTTTTTTGAAGTGATACCTGTGACCCACTGTGATCCGTGGGAAACAGATACCCGGATCCGTGGGTAGTGATACCTGCGAGTTTGCAGGTATTCCCACGGCTCCTACCTGCGGGTACCTGGGTGGCACTCGAACTTGTGGACATCTCTATTGCTTGGTCACGTTACATTTTTTTAAGCTTAACTCTGACTCAACTTCATTTTTTTCAAGTTTCAACTCATCCTCTGCACCTCGCCACTTTTGCTCATCACCGAAAACTTCTTGCGGGCTTCCAGCAGTTGCACAGGCATTATGCTGAGCAGGTATGTTTGCTCATTTCCCCCCTGTTTGTGTTGTTACTCACAAGGTTACTCAATCTGTCAGCCAAATACACAACAATAAAGATGTGACAAGCATAAGCTTGTGAATGATGATGGAACCAGGGACTACTGTACGTGCCTGGTGGTTTCCACTTCTGAACCTTTGTGATTAAATAAGTTAGCACACAGTTACTATTGGATTCTCTACCGGCAGATCAACGCTAGATCACACTCTAATTTTTGGGTGTTGAGGCTATCATTGTGAACAAGGTATGTAGCAATATTGTGATCTCTGTCTGAGTCTTACTAACTGCCAATTGTAGGTGCAAATTTGACCGAAGTTTGGTTTTACCACTGGGTAGCAATAGCCTTAGTGTAGCAATGTGTTCTACATAGTTATTTCTATGTGAAATATAATATAATTATCCAATATTCAAACTATGGTATGATGTAAGAGTATCTAATATGTATGGCTGCTGTATGGTAAAAGTATGGTACAAGTATGGGATGAGTATGGGACTCTATGTACCCCCCTCTTTTCCATACTTGGCATGGCAGTGTATGGGCTGCATGGTACCATACCTTCCATACACTGTCCAACTTGCTGATGCAGGGATTGTTTCTGCCTCCATTTATGGCCGGTTTTGCGTGGGAATTTTGTCCCAATTAGGGTTGATCTTGTCCAAATTAGGGAGAATTGTTTCACTATATTTGGCAATGTCAAAGTGTTTGGCATGTGATGCTCTTTGATTTGTTTTGATTCTTGCTGTTCCAGTTGCACATCTTATGCCTCTAATGTGCAAATTCTTGGTGCAGTGCACTCTTTCCCACCACATGGCATTTATTACTTCTATTTTTGCCTGCTCTTGAGTTTTTTATCTTTCGCCAGTGACACTGATTTTTTCTTTCAAGATTTTATAACCAGTGTTTTACAGGACTCGTACCTGCCATGCACTTGGCGCGGTGTCCCACACTCACAAGTCCCTCTGATAAGGTTATGACTTATCACTTCTTATTGAATCAGAGTCTGTCACTCACAGAGTAAGACAAAGATCTTGCAAAGATCTTAGATAGTGCAGTTAGTTTGTATACTGGCGGCAGTTACATAGGGATCCGCACCGTACTGTATACGGTTACGGCCATACAAAAACGGCCATAAAAATCCCAAAAATTCCTTGTTACGGGACGGCTACGGTACGGCTTCCAACCGTAAAGATACGGTATACGGCAGGTGAGATTTCAAGTTGGGAGACCCCTGAGTGCATTAATTGCACAAAGGCCACTAATTCAACCATTTTGGGGCCCAGAGGCATTTAATAATGTGCCAAATTCTTTCAGTATGGGGTGCCCGTATAGCAGCCGTATGATACGGCCATAAAAGGTGTCCCCAGGATCCCTTACGGTACAGTTACGGGACTCATACAGCCGTACCGTAAGCCGTATCTTACGGTTACGGTGCGGATCCCTACAGTTACAACCGAGAATCATTCCATAGATAGAATTGGCAAGTGAGGAGGCAGCTCAGTAGTACATATAGTAAGATAAAATCAATAATACCTATTGTCCAACAGCTAAACAACAAGAAGTAGAAAATAGATATATTCCACCACAAGATTGCCACAAGACAAGCTTTAATTAGAGCTCAAAAGAGAAGGGGACAGAACTCCTGTCAAAGTCTCTAGACCTGACATTCTGACATCTCATTGTCATATGTACTGTTGTGACCAGCCAAGTCTTCATTTTTGTGCCCAATACCTGCCATAGGTAGTGTCCTGGTCATATTCTGCAGGGGAAGGGCTACCAGTGGATGACTGTGAATAGACCAAGATCTTCCACCATCCTGTACGAGGTCTTTGCCATTCAGCATAGCTAGAAGAGAGTTTGTATATACTGTGAACCATATCATCAGTTAGATTGATATTCTTAGAAGCCTTTCAAATAGAAATTCACGCTGTCCAATAACAAACTCCGCGGCACTGAACCAAAATGAATCTGGTGCAATGCCGACCTGCCATACAAGTCAGACAAAAGCAGAAATGCTGCCAAGAGACTACATACTGCTAATGCTTCCACTAGTGCAACCACGCTGTCATTGTCAGTCAAATCAGGCTCTAGACAATGCTTTCCACTACAGAAAAACACTACACTTATGATGTAAAAACACACCTGTTCACAGCATATAAGATCAGTGTATTGATGATTGTTTCTGTTCTAAGAGTTGCACCACATTACATCAGCAAGTTGAAAGGCGTATGGCTAATAAATGGATGGAAGGCTGACCTTTGGAAGCCTGTACGTTTTTTGTACAAAAGAATACACAAAGATCCAGCTATTGCAAAGTCTACTGGTAGCTGGCTGATAGCATAAGGGAGAAATCCAACAGATTGCTTAGTTGAATACTCTGCAAATGTTTTCCTTGGTGCCCTGTTAATTATTTGAGTGGGTAATGATAATACAATGCAATTTTAAAAATGCACTTACATGAAGATCACAACAGCTGCGATAGCATAGGAATCACAGACTAGTGTAAAAGTAAGAAGTGTGAACATACCAAGTCCCCATCCTGTCTCAAGCAGTCAATGAATATATCCTAATTGCCTGTACAGGGAATACTGACCAAAATGTAGAATGATGAATATCATCTGTTGATTCAAAGAAAGTCAAGACTTCAAAAAGTATGTAAAGTGATAAACTACCCACAATTACTGCAGTCAATGATATGCGCAACCAGGTTTTCTTACACACTGAGAATAATTAGAAGGGCTCAGGCACAGCCCCGTGACATATTCCAACTATTTAAGACCTACACTTATATACAATTGACACAAAATATCTAGAAGTGTAGGATAACTGATCAGCCACAGACCTTACTAGTAGTATGAGCATATGCCAGGGACTCACAACTGACAGATGGTGACCACAACTACCTGGATCATGGAACAAGAAGTTAGAGCACATATCTCCAGTCACAGAGACAACTCACATTGATACCTACTGAGGCCTGTAGTTTGTCGGATGGCTTTAACCAAATAGTCCGAATGAGCTCAAGACTTACTGTTATAGACCTGTAGTACCAATAGCTAATGGATCAACATATCTTGACCAATAATGAAAATTAGTATATACCATGTGGTATTGAGGATGGCAGCCTCATTGAATGCATTTGATACCTAAGCATGTGTGATGGTAATGAGCCCATGACTATACCGTCACAAAATATTGATGTATTCACGGAATAGTGATAAACTGTGGTGCACACTAGTTTGCAGCCGAGATTTAACAGAATCTCTGCCATCTGGTCCTCAAAAATACGCACCAACTGCAGTGTGAATTGTGTCAAGCAACCTAAGGATTTCAGTCAGATAAATTACATTGATAGATGAAGTAATTCATTAGTTGTCTACATACCAAAGGCACAATACCTTAGAAAGAATATCTAAGTAGTACTCCAGAGCAGAAAAGATGAGAAGTTCCAACATACCAGCATTCTGAGGAAGGTAGAGCTCCTTAGGGGGCGGTTGAAGAATATGTAGGTCTTCAAGATGAAAAGATAATCAGTTGACAATTTTAAGAGAATGTAAAAATAATCACTTGTGCTAATGTCACACCGTACATGGAAGCCGAAAGCCATGAACCAATCAGACCGGAGCCTAGAAAAAACATAGATATAGACCAATGTGAATTATATCCACTGAGGAGCTTGAGAAATCAAGGCTCACCATTGGTAGCATCGAAGAAAGAAGACATGCCTTCAGTCTCAAGGGCACAAGAGCAGCCTAGAGGGGGAAAGGTCACAAGGTTATATGCTGGGAGCTACCTGTATAAGTATTCAATGATGAACTCAACCTCACATCATATTGATTGATCATCATGCATGAACACCACCATACTCATTGTTTGTCACGTCCGGGTCACCTCTTGTTCCCTCTTGCTCTTACATAATATATGTATGGACTGAAATAGAGTTCTTTGTTACAAAAGTGCCAAGTAGCAAATTAAAGTAATCTATTTACATATATTTTCTTAAGCAAGTTCTTGGGCACGTTGGGTCAGGATTGGGCAACATGCTGCTTCCATTATCTAACCCGACGCTGTTGAGAATCGGGCAAGATTCCGAGCCCGGTCCCATCAATCCCATCAACCGCAAAATTGAGATGCTTCAGAATCAATAAATGAATCGTCCTTGAAGCAAACTTTGCTCGTGGCCGGTCAGATGCAAATCACATTTCAGAACTGATTGAGATGTTTTGGCTCACCCTGAATCACATCCTGAATCGCCCTGATTCAGCATGGTTGACCGTAGCTATTAGCTACGGTCAGTCATAGTGATTCAGGTGTGATTCCGAAGATGATTCTGAAGTGATTCTAAATACCTGAATCACCTCTGAAACGCGGTTCAAGACTGACCGACCACCAGCAGATGTTGATTCACAAAGTGATTCGCCATGACGGTTCACTAGGCTATCGGTCCGGGCATTATTACGGGACTTACTAGCCAGGTTCCCGAGTCCCGACCATTGTGCTCGACAATGGGGATGGCCGGATGTCCGATGCCTGGGACAAGACCAGCTCTTAAGAACAGGAATGTGATTTATACCTATCAAATAACATAAAACGGTCCTTAAGTATCCACGCACCTTGTGGCCATGGTTGACATTGGGAGCAGGGCGGTGGAACAAACAGTGAGCGACACAGGCGGCACCACGTACGCGTGCATCAGTAAATGATATAATTTTCTTGTGGCTATACGAAACACCGAAACGCGATTCAGTCCAAGGTGAACCTCCTCCTGAGGAGGTTCAACTTGGTTGTGATTCAGGTTGCGGTTCAGCATCTGGAACCACTTCCTGAATCACAACCTAAATCACCATGGCTGACCGCAGCTATTATCACTTACATGTCATCAGCAAACTCATGATCAGCCAGTTTGTTGATGTGATGATAGATAATCATGTCTGCAATTTTACGATTACTTCAAAAAAAAGGATTCACCAATGTAATTTGATCAATTATCAATGTTCCAACTTCCAAGCAAAACACAAGGTTGGTTTCATTTGGGAAAGGCAGTACAAAGTGTGCTGTTACATCTATAAAGACACATCAGGCAGATTTGCACAAGCTGAGTTTTGATTCAAGCAGGACTATTCATTGTCATAGAGGAGAGCATACTGTCCCATTTCAATCACTTCGTAAGCACGTGATCTTATCACTCATAAATTTAAATCCAAAAAAATCGGGAAATTCAAAAGAAAAATAATGGCGGGGTTTTCGGCTGTGACCTGTGACTTACAAAGTGATCGAAATGGGACAGTTTTCTGGCCCTCCCAACAATACTTCCAACCTATTCAGATACTGGGATCTGCAAGTACTTGTGAATGAGTTGGAATTGTGGGCATCTTTAGTTTGTCATGAGCATAATATATTTGTTTAGTACCAGGGGATATGTAGTAGTTGTACCTAATTTATAATAATCTGTACTTTAAAACATTATGTAGTCTTGGACACATCAAGACACGTCAAGATTGAAGAGACCTGCAGAATTGACACATACTATGCAAGAGCGTGGCTTACGTGCGCGGGGTGGAGGAGCGGCAAGGTGTGCTAGCTGTTTTGATAGCAACAGAGATACTGATAGTGATCAACAACAACGACAACCTCGATCTCAAACCCAACCATCTGAAAACTCAAATGAGCAGAGCACCAGGTTTTGACCACGCAGTAGCACTCACCCAAAAATGCATGGACCTCATTTAGAACTTTGGGAAAGGGGATATCACTAACTGTCTTCACATCAGAATCTCTTAGTCAAGAATCCCTTGCCCAAAGCTGTGAAGCCTATGCGCGGTTGGAGGACCTCCGTAAGCCTTAAGTAGTGAGTTGAACAAGTTGGGAGGAGAATGGTGGCACAAGTGGTGGCATGAAATCTGTAACCCCAGTCGAGGGCTGCATATCCGGGTGGTAGGTTTTGATACACGTTACCATCGTCTGTGTAATTGCTCACGCTCTTGGCAGAGGACACCAAATAACTTTTTGTAGAACCCAGGCTAATCTAATATTCAGCACAGAGAAAATCCAAATTCTCTATTGAACAAAAAACTCCTACTAAAGATGAGAGATTACAAAAGCCGGTTCCAACAGAGTGCGAGAAGCGGCAGAGATGAAGAAAGGGCTTAGCTGAAAGATTTCAACCGTAGTCCTTCTTTGAGAATCTCGAGCGTTGACACATGCCAGAGTGATACCCATCTTTTGAAGATATTGAAATCCTTATCGAACGTCTTCGTGAGGGTAGACATGAGAGATGGATTGCGAAGCCAGGTCTCGAGGCCATATCTTTTGAGGCGGGTTCGAGTTTCCTGGGTAGTAAACAATCAAGTGAGGCCCAAAGAAGTGGAGAGCGTGGAAGCCCGGTCAACCCTGGATGTTGGGGATAGTCGGAATTCCAATGCAAGAGAACGCAGAGTTCTCGAAATGAGGCACAGCAGATCTCACTTGATGTGAAGCTCTCTATTTCCCAGTTGTGAGGATGGATTATGAGCACTGTGTACTGGAGAATGCAGTCTCTTTCCATCATTCTCCAAAGCTTCTCTATCCTATGCGCAGACTACCAATTCTTTCTTAACCTCCAAACCGAATACTGGATCCGAGGACCAAACAGGACTCGGTGGCCCCAGAGTGAGAAGAATCTCCAGGCTGTGAATATAGACAGGCGTTGGCGTAGATATGGGAAAGCTCAAAGCAAGTTGTTGACGAAGCGAACAGCTGAAAGAGTTTGAATCACTGTATCCGATAGCATTTGCGTGAACATTCAGCATGTCCAGAGCTTTCTACGTCTTGCCCAACGTTGCCCTGACTCTTTCTTAAATCCTACAAGGAGAAGCGAGGCGAGGCCAGCATGAAGTAAGGTGAACGAACAAACTCCATCATCCTATCTAATGAACCAACAGATCCAAAATTTCGAAACGAGGTATTCACGTGAGGGTTGTACAAGAGGCGGGAGAGAAGAAGAAGCTGCGAGTTTCTTCCTAGAACAGACTGAGGAATCGGATAGTACCACGCCGTAGAAGATGGAGATCAGAAATCGATTATGTCGTGAGTAAGCAGCGCCAAGGGTTTGAGGAGGATGGAAGAGGAGTTGTCGGAAGGCGACGTGTTTCGATGTGAGAGTCAGATGTATGAGTCATGAGGACAACAAGCATCCTACAAAAATTAGCTTCGGAATTCCTCGCTCGGCAATATTCCGATCTGCACCTAGTCTCCGGGTTGAGCCAGTGAGCGCAATCGCCTCGTACTACAATACTCTCAGCGCCTACGACCAAAATACTTCCTTCACAAGTACAATCCATGGTCATCCATGGTCTTAACCCGACAACAAATCTTCGAAATGAGCTACAGCTCCAGGAACTGCCAGTAGATCCTGGGGGTGTGGCGGAGCGAATGGCACGCGGATGAAAGAATCTCAAGGCTATAAAGCAGATGGAAGTGGAAAGAGAAGATTTGATACGTTAGACGCCCAGCGAGTGCAGTTGATGATACGTTCTGAGCACGTTGCCAGCCCATCTGGCTCAAGCTTGAATAGGCCATCCTCCGAAGGACCCTGGAGGCGGCAGAGTACCGAAATGTTCAAAATGAAAGCTTACTTCACTGAGAAATGAAAAGGAGTCGGCGTGAATCCCAATGTAGCCAATACTGTGCATAAGGAAAGATAAGGAAGTGATATACCATGTAACACGATGGTCAATCTTCAAAACACTTCCGATTCCGAGGATAGGACGGGACGTCTGGGTCCAAAAGAACTTCGAAAGTCTGTACAAATACATGAACAAATCAGAGCTTCTTTTGAAGATGTGCTGGAGAAACACTATCTATATTCGCTCGACGGACGCCATTTCTTAATTCATACGTACGGGCAAATCTTCGAAAAAACCAATTTCATTTCGCCCTATATAATGAACGAATCACTCCAATTAACAAACAGAAATTCGAGTGGTCAGGCAAGAAAGAAATCGGACAGATATCCACGTGAGGGTAGAATGAGGGGCGAGAGAGAAAGGTATACTGTGAGACATGCGTGTCTCGAGGTTTGTACCCTGCGGAGACCGTCAACACTTAACGAACGAGGAGAGGGAGATGCTGAAGATGGGAAGACGAGGAATGGAAGTGGAACGTGCTGCGAGTGAGCGACGCTGAGGATTTGAGGAGGATGAAAGTAGAAGGCAGCGAGTTTCCAACGTAGAGGGTCGGATGGACGAGGACAATGAGCGTCCTGCAGAATTGAGCTTCTGAATTGCTCTAACGTCCTCGATGATGCATTGATGTTTTGATATTCAAGAATCAGTTCGCGCCACGTCCACTGGTGCTTCAGTCCTTCCAACATCACAGCCCATCCATTTCCCAATCGTAAAGTTAGATGACAGTTATCGCCGCATGCTAGCAAAGCGCTGCGGCCTGTCATCCTCTCGTTCTTCCAAAGCTCTATCAATATCCTCCATCCTATCCAACAGTCTACCATTCTTTCCCATCATAATTCTCTAAACCGAGTCCTAGGTACATGGACAATAATTGAAGCCGTCCAAGGATGGTGACTGAAGAGACCTTTGGCCGTGAAGATGGATGGACGCTGAAGCGAGAGGTTAGAAAGATCTGTTGGGCAGCGCAGCAATGCAATGAGCGAGTGAAGAAAACCGTTGGACTGGAAAGAGCTAAGTCAGGTTCCAAGGCCATGAATCTGCGACGTCGAGCATCGGATTGGGAGGAGATAGCAGCCGAGTTGTTGGAAAGCGAGATGCGCCAAAGAGGTAGCCCAAATTGCAAGTACTGGGTGTTGGAGAAGCACTGCAGCGTCTTTTCAGATTTTCGTCGCACCAAATATATCGCTCTGATCCAGCAACATGCCAATCCATCGAATCCATCCCTAAATCGACTCATAGACCGAGAAGAATATCCCAACGGCGAACGTAAGACGAAAATGAGGTGTGCGCGTTGGGTCAACTCGGTTTCCGATACGTAGGTCGTACGTCCGTGATGTTGCACTATCGTGGCGTCAAAGTTGAGAGGAGATAGAGGTCGGGTTGCTGGAAAGCGGAATGTCTCGATAGGGTGTGGGTTGGCCAGAGGACCAAGAGTGTCCCGCAGAATAGGATTTAGGAAATCCTCAGTCAGCGGTACCTCGAGCTCAAGCGTAGCACGTAACGCATAATGCATAAAGGTCCGTCTACGTTTCATCTGCTGGACCTCCGATACTTGCGTGCTATGTTTCGGCCATTGAGCGCTTGAGCTCCGAGCGTTGAACGTTGAACGTTGCAACGTTGAAGCTTTGAAGTGTCGCGTGCTGGAAAGGCACTGCGGCCTACCGTCCGATTATTCTTCAATGCTCCTTCATCTGACTTTTCTGAACGGCGCCCAGTTGAATAAGTCCGCAGGTTGGAAACCGCGTGCTGGAGAAGCGCTGCAGTCCGTCCCCTTGTCCTCCCTCGGGCCTCAAAATCCTCATCCACCTCCAACTACATCCAAAGCCATGCTTGAAACCTATGGGCATAATTGACAGGCAGGCCTACGAGTCCTAAGGGTACAGCGAAGCAGCCTGTAGGCACGCGTAAGATGAATGGATGGAAGTGGAAGGAGAAGATTTCGAATAATAGGCGCTCGACAAGCGCCGGTAATACCCGACTCGTTATAGGTTAATGCGGATAGTGAGATCTAGTGAGAATCCACGAGATAATACAGGCGGGGAGCGAGGGCTCAAATAAGAGAATGCTGCAATGAACTGAGAATAATTATAACTGAGCAGACTGTACGGATGAGAAATTCAAGGCCAGCAATTGTAGGAGTTCCCAAGCAATCGATGACGAATCTATCAATCAATGATTGAGGACATGAACCCATTTCGACGAAATGGGTTCACGTCGATGATCAATGAACCTGCGAAGTGTCGATTCTCGAAGAATTAGATGAATGGCACGGCACTGTAAATCATTTGGGGGAGCTGCTGCTGCCATGCTGTAGAGGGAAATTCGATCATGCCATGCACCCAGGAATGAAGAGCAAACGGCGGAATCGAGAGGTGACCAGATTCCGAGCTGGAAAACTGTTTAGTGAAGATGGGAGATACAGTTTCCTCCCAAACGACGTAATTCTGCCAACGCGTGTATAATGAAGTGCCAGCATGTTAACTTGGGACGAATGAAGCAGTCCATGTCGACGTGAGGCCTCGTACCCAAATGAATCCAATTCAGACGAATGACATGTGCTGGCAAAGCACTTTGGCAAGGGATGATGAAAGTTGTGTGCTGGAGAAGCACCACAACTGAGAGACTCGTGCGCGAGAGAGAAGCACAACAACATTCTGGCTAAACTTTGCCATGTGCTGGAGAAGCACTATGGCGTCCAAATGCGGGGCTTCCGCAATAAAATTTTCCTCTCCTCTCCGCACAACGAATTATGTAAACCTCGTTGAACTCGTGCGGCACGGAATTCCGCGTTTTGGATCATTTCACAGGAATGGAATGCGGAACCTGGAAGCCGGTCCTCTTACTCCGACTAAACTCCGATGTAAGTTCTCTAAGTTCTTACTGCCAGCTCAAGACTCTCTCCTATCATACTGTATTATTGCTGCGCATCCGGTGAAACTTCAAACAAGTCATGGGAGCATACTTATCCTGCTGCCAGTGCTGTATTCGAGCTCTTAGGCTAAAAGCAAGTGTCAGATACGTAGTTGCAATGTTGTGCTACCAATGCAGTAGCTTCGAAGTAGTATATAAAATCAAGCTCCAACTGAGAGCGACAAAATCTGTATGTAAATATAATACTGTGTCGCCAGCTGTGGAATGATCCGAAGAGGCTCACAGACTACAGTTTTACTTCACAATAGTAAAACTAATAGATAACTTCCAAACAGTTCCGTTTGGCATAGAAAGCGATGAAGAGATTTGCTGCTGTGTACACCATAGCCACAGCATCCATCCTGGCCCGCTCCTAACAACCACACTTTAGTGTCATTGCTTGAGCTTGAGCTTGAGACGGCGCCACGTCAGATTCACCTACCAATTGCACTGGAGGCCCCAGGAAGCTACCTGAGCAGTGATCCCCCGACGATATTACGCTAGAGCTCGCCGGAAGCTTATCTGGAGGTTGCATTCAACTGGATTACGCCCTCCTTTCCGGCTTTCGGAGAGGAACAGCTTCCTGGAAGGTTCATGAAGCATTCTACTTGTCATTGGTTGGTTTTCTTGAGCCGATTATTATTATTATTATATTATTATTATGGTAAAAATGGCATAATGTAGATAATTTTATGCGGTATTGCGAGCGTTCGAAGTACGTACATGTTAGATATACAGGGTGAAAATAAATGCAGTCCTTAACCAATAAAAATTGTATCTGAACTCCGAGTCGAAGCTTGCTCAAAGCTTGAGACCTTGAGAATGAATTCTCCAGCCTATTGCACTTGAGGCGGACTGAGCTCGAACATTGAATGATAAAAGAGCCGCTTGAATATGTAAAGACTTGTGTGGAGCACTTGAAGTTGGCAACTTGAAGAGAAATGCCTCGGAAAATGCTTCCGTTGCGTGCATCTCTGTAATTGACTTTGAGGGCTTAGGCATTAAGCAAACTTTTTTGAGTTTTGAAACAGCTTTTGAATTTAATGAGCGAAGCGGCCTTGAAACACTGAGACCAGAACTGCAGCGAGGGTCGATTGCAAAGGAAGGAAGGAGACTCAGAAACGGAAACACCCCGAGTTGAACATAAGTCACGTTAGAAATGCTGAAAACATATAATGACATAGGCAAACGGAGGATAAGTAGGTGACGAGGTCGAATACTTATAAAGTAGTTACAATGACCAATAGTAGACTCGGAGAAGTGTGTTTGGGGGGCTTTAGCTCGCGCGGGTGGGTATTCGTGCACGCGGTCTAAAGTGGAGCAGATCGCTAGAAGCTAAATGGGAGAGGGTGGGTGAGGCTCGATAAAAACTACGCGAAAGTTGTTTCGGCGATGAGGAACTGAAGCGAAGCTGGATGTATGGCGTGGCTGGACTCTCGTCGCCTGCTGACTTGTCCTCCGATAAGCCGCTTACAGCTAATCTCGGAATAATACTTAGGTCACTACTTCGCGTAAGAAAGAGACGTATCGAAGGTTTGGAAGAGCTTTGCGGTTTTTGATGGGGAACTGTGGGAAGGGGAAGGAAGGAAGTGAGTTACTCGGCACGGTTCAAGATCTGAACGCCGGAGGAAAGCTAGAGGTCCCCAGAACCTAAACTATGGAGCTCTTATGAAGCTCCGGTGCACAACCGGTGCAAATGGTAACTTAATCATTTATTGTATGTCCCTGATGGGTATGAGCACGATACATTAGTCCTGTACGTAGATACTTGCCAATTTAGCATTGATCCCCGTACTCATGGTCTCTCTTGTGGCTCATGGATCTACCTCTATCAAAGCAAAGTGAGCTTGTCCAGACACCCAGGAGTTGTCCCTAAACGATAATGTAGTACATACATAAGTACATCAAGTAGCTTCTGAGTTCTCGGATCCTGGCCAGTGGTATATCAGCACCTGTTCCCAAGCCGATAAACCTAACCTAACCTGCCATACCTGTTTCACCGCCTTAATGTCTTCTGGAATCACCGCACAGGAGGTCATCAATGTTCGGACTCTTGTTCTTAGCATCACCTAAGTTATCGTCCTGCCACTCTATGAGCCTCGGGCGATGACAACAACCCCCTGAAGGATCCCATCGGTCCATACCATATTGCATCAGATTTTTACGTATGGACTAATGGCAATCCGTTCAGCACTTGGACCATGCCGTGTAATGAAATCCTCCTCCTCCTCCGTTGAATGAGCACAATTGGTAGGAGTACGGGCTCGATCCTGTTCGATCCGTCGATTGGTCGACATTACACAACATTGGCCGCGTCACCTTCCAAAATTCCAAGAGTATTCACATGCAGCATCTCTCAATATTTTTGTGCATCCCATGGTACTCAGGCTTTCTGATTGTTGTGCTCGCAGCGCAAGTTGTGTGTAGACAAGGCAATTTGCCGTCGATTTGCAAAGCCTGGGATGATCTATCATCAACTATGGACTGCTATGGACTGCTCGGGAGCGGAGCCGGGAGCAGCCATAACGGCTCAGAGTGCTCTAGGGCCGGTACCCTTGCTCCGGGCTGCTATGAATAGCAACTGAATAGCGCTGCTCCGATTTTGCATTTTCATTTCCAGAAGCAATCATTCCGATCATTTTCATCTTACCTTAACATTCATGCTCGCCTGCTTCTGCCTGCTCCTATCAATCCTTGATCAATCCTATCCAGCAGTTACTGTTCACTGGAATCGTCTCCTCGGTGAAACAAATCTTCTCTTCGTCTCATCCTGAATTCATTGCTATGGCTTTCTACAACGCCATTCATGATGGATTAACATTATACTACAGTAACTGTCATGTTATTGACTTCTCTTTACTTATAAGCCGCATCGGAGATTCGAAAATAACTCGTCCATCCTTTGCCTACTGTTAACATCACATTGCGCCCGGACTCAGATTTATCCTCTGAAATTCGCCGCAGCGGGTGTACAAAGTCATAAATACTGATTCTTACTGGAACGGATTCGCTCCTGCTAGCATTTGTTCGCAATGATTGAACCGCTTTCCTCTTTGAACGTGACAGTATTGCAGCGTGCCAGAATCAACATGGCAAACTCATCACCGGACGAATTTTCAGCCTTGACGTGAGTTGCTTCTACAGCATATCTCATCTTCGACTGACAAACAACTTCTCCCAGGGATGTTCCATTGGTACGCTTTAAAGGTAGTTGAGGGATGCGGAAAATTGACTTTGAATTGGGAATTATTTCAGTTTCTTGGACACATGCTCAGCTACCTTCTGCAAGGCATTTTGTTTGCCCAAATGTGTACGTGCATTCAGCCTAACTTGAACGTTGTACTCTTCACCTATTTTCGGCTTCAGTTCTCTATTGGCTTGTATTCCGCCGA
Source organism: Rhodocollybia butyracea (assembly GCA_015501585.1). Lineage (NCBI taxonomy): Eukaryota > Fungi > Basidiomycota > Agaricomycetes > Agaricales > Omphalotaceae > Rhodocollybia > Rhodocollybia butyracea. The sequence continues at coordinate 41,829 of JADNRY010000068.1, forward strand.
ACAGATCCTATCTATTTGCGAATCACAGGTTATTGCTTCGATCTGTAACTCAAAGTCGTTGACCAAGTATTTTACAGTACTGTTGATCTTCACCGTGGAACTTGCGTCAACTCTGCTTGCAACTGTGATGATGATTAAAAGCATCATTTTTGAGAGACACTTCGTCTTGTCACTTTTATATGAACCTGCTTTTATGTGCATTTGTATCTTTTGTGGGTTGGGTATGTCCGAGTTACTAAGCAGCATAAGGACTCGATATCTAATCAAATTTACCCAGCTGCTGCTATAGTCCAAGGCTCCTGTGCCTGGCGCATCCACCTCCTGGGCGGGGGTTGGAAAATAACCGTGCCTATTATGATACTGTCTGTCACTCAGTGTGTAATGGTGTCATATTGGGGCTCATTGGTATGTGCTTTGCTTGGGCTTTCTTTGTGTCCACAATTTATATTTCATGCCAGGATGCCACAGCAAAGAGTGTGCTTGAATTTAGGATATCTGAATCATCGACGTCCGGCTCAACAAACTCAGCAATTTTTACAGTGAGTGTTGATCTGCTTTGTTTCATTAGAATAATTCAGTCCTTCCTAATTCTGAATAGGGGTGGTTGGTGAGCAGCACAATCTGCGACATAATCATATCTGCAACTCTATTTTACCTGGTAAAATTCGATGACTTTCTATATTACTATCAAAGCAAAAATCTTATCTTATCCTAGCGCAAGCAGATACGGAGTACTCAAAACGAACCCTTAATAGCAAGAGTAAAGAGGGCCATGACCATTGCTATTGACACTGGAGTCCTAACCGCACTCAGTGCATTAGTTCAATTACTGCTTTTTCTGAGTCTTGAAGACAGCCTTGTGGACTTTACAGTGTAAGGATTAATCTTCGTTGCGTTCAGATTGAACTGATGATTCAATTTTTCAGATTTTACGCTCTTCCAAAGCTGTTAGTCGTTCAATTTTCTTTTTATACAACATACTAACGGCCTCGTTTTCACAACAAAAAAGATATTCTAATAGCCTTATGGCTACCCTCAATGCACGGATCATCGTCAAGGCAGGAACTTTCCCTGATGATATTGCTGATGATACTACTGAGGTAAACTATTGGAATCCGCAACTGGAGGTAAAACCATTGGAGATCCAGAGGTTTGAAGAATTTGGAAGCCAGTGCTGACAAGGTATAGGTCTTGTCGGCAGGTTGAGCTTGTCGTCAGGCTAGTGACAATTTTCTAAAGTTTAAAGAGGTGCCCAAGCGGCGGCTGAAATGGATTGGGTCACGGTTTAAATTTATGGAACCAAACCGGGTAGTCGGGATTGGGGCCCTTGTTTGTCCATGACCTACCTATAAGTACTTAAATAGCAATCATGTCATCTCGAGGCAGTAAATTCCGATAACATTAACTTGCTGTCGGAGAATGCACCGACACTATAGGTGGGCTGGAAGAACAGGTCAGATTCGACGAGGGTAGTTTCAAATGATGCTGAAATGACAGCCTGGGGAACTGCCATACTGGAAGGTATACTTAGACTCTATGAGGATAGTCGCCTCAGAGTCGTTAAGATCAGTAGTCTTCGGACTCGGCAGAGACCAATGTAGAAGCACCAAAGGTGGAAGAGGCTCAGGGAAGGGGGTGTTTTGGGGGTGTTTATGAATGTTCCTCCCAGTGAGTACTACTCGAAGAGATTCGGAATAAGACGGAGAGGCTTCAAACATTCGCAGCACGCGGTAGTAAGTACAGGATCTATCACACGTGTTGGGCGAAACTGCTCGCTCCGGTAGGCCCCAACATGTCCAAAAGTCAAGTGGCCCTCAGTTTTTGGCCGTAGACTTCCCTATGAGATCTCCAAAGATAGCTGGAATAGTTTCTAGTGCTTTCCAGCATTATACAGCCCTTTAATTCCAAGTTTTCAACGTTGTACTGTATCAGACCTAGCAGCATAGTGGAACCTGTAAAAGTGCACCCTACAGGTTGAGCGCGGTTCAGAGAGTAAAACCATTGAAAACTTCAACACAGCGAAATTCCTTCTAGCCGATTTGAATGACTGACCTCGTCATTGGCAATTGAGTTGTCCGAACTACCAATTGAGCTAAGAAGGAGTACACAAGAAGAGACCAAGGATCGTAAGTAAATCTGTGGACTTCGCCGGTGGTTTAGTTGCCCTTGAAGTTCAGAGAACTTATAAAAAAAACATCCTTGCTCCGGAGTCTGCTGAACCATTTCCTTCAGGCTAGCCGACTTGAACGACCAACCTCGTCATTAATAGGACTCATTGAATTCATTGAAATACTTGACGAGCTCTGAGTAAGTGGGAGTATGAGGCTTTTGGAAAGTCAGTGGTTCTTGAATAAGCAAATTTCTGGGCGAGAATACTAGAATATCATCTTGAATCAGGAACTCGAAGAGGCATTGCAGGAGAAAGAGGAATACGTGTTTAGCGCTAGCAGTACTGTTGAATAAACTTTAAGTGTCCTTGCCGGAAGGAATCAATCAACAGCTCGGAGACAAAGACTGAGCGCTGAGCCGCCCCTTGGATTTTGATTTTTTATAACTTTCCTCCAGGGGTAGAGATACTGGAGCTTGCTGCTTTCAAATTCTGCTTGATAGACATTGAAAATCGGTAGGAAACTAGGCCCTTTGTATTGAATATTCGAATGAAGTTGACATTAATTGGTACTGAAAGCATGACTGAAAGTCGAGAGAAGAGTAGTAGCAGTAGCGCTGCGGTGCTTATTCTGTTTGCCGTCAAGGTCAAGACGCGTTGAGATCCGAACAGCATCCATATTTATCGCGTTATAATCGCGTTATAATCGGCCGCGAAATGGGGCAAAAAAAAAATTAATGAACCGCTCAACAGGCCGCTCAAGCCGCATTCCTTCCAGTGTTGCCGCGGGTCGGTTCGCGAACCTCCTGCACCGGGTTCGAACCCGAACCGAACCTAAGGTTCAGGTGCGGTTCGGCCATTTCCTCGCACCGAACCTTGAGGTTCGGGTTCAGCTTCGGCAGAGGTCTGAACCTAGGTTCGCGGTGCACCGGGGTTCGAACCTCCAAACCCCAAGTTCAAGTGAGGCAGGTGGAATTGGAAATTGGAATTGATTACACGGCCGAATTTGTTGTACGACTGATCGGTACTTTACAAAATTAAGCGCCTCAGAGCGCTTGTCTATGATGTCATGCCATTTCACTAAAATCACATGCCATCATTAGAGATGTCCATGAGTCCAGGTCTCTACAGGTAAGATCCGTGGGAAAACCTGCGAGTATGTGACCCGCGGATCCCAGGATCCATTTCCCACGGGTCCGGCGCAGGTCACAGGTCAGACTTTGGAGAATTTCAGCTGACTTGCGGGTATTTTTATGACTTGTACAAGCAATGTAAACTCATACATTTGTTAATTAGTGCTCAAAATTTATAGTACAAGCAACAATATTTGTCAGTTAACACTCAAAACTTACAGTAATTCATAGTATCATGTTTATTATAGTACTTATCAAGTACTGGCACATATGTTTGAGGTTGTAGACAGCTCACGACGTTTGGCGCTAATTTAAGCGCCCCATTGCCGTGAGCTGTCTACAATGTAAAACCTTTGTGTCAGTACATATTTACTTCATAACTAAGTATGAAATAATAGTAGACAGTTACAGTACAATGTTTTATAAATGGTATGTATCATAGAACAGGTAAGTACTTTATTAATGATTATTATTAGTACACTCTTTGGCATAAATACACAAATACCTGCAGGTACTTGCGAACTCGCAGGTAATTTACCTGCGAGTCAAAGATCCATCTCCCACGGATCTTCCGCAGGTCACAAGTCAAGGCTTTTGGGCCACAGGTACTTGCGCGCCGGATCCAAGTATACTTGGATCTGGACTCGTGGACATCTCTAGCCATCATACTAGAAGTTGCGGTGTTTGTACCATAGATGGGAAGGATATGGCTGGTCACTATTGTGTATTTTGTCTGTGCATGTTTAATCACTTACTCCGCAAGACATGAACTAATTTACAAACCAAATATCTCAGTGACCTTAAGAAAAGCAAGCGTGACTCATTCTTTACCGGAAATGTCACTGCTCGTTGTCTTCACATCTCAAGGTTGGTTCTTAGCTGTTGACAGGTTGTTACAATCTGACCTCTTGTAGACATCATTATGCAGAGTACGTGACTAGGTGCCAGGCTGCAAACATTACTCCCAAGGCAGTGCCCCCCAAAAATGCAATCAGCGGTGTTGTTCAAGCTGGTGTGAATGGGTGAGTTGTAAATGCTGGTTCCACGCTCACAGTGCATTTATATAATTGCCTGGTGGGGGGTAGGTGATTTTTATTGTGTTCTAGCTGCATTGACTGATTTATTATACAGCTCAATCAATACAAGTATCCAGTTCTTGCTCGTATGGCCCGTGACTACCTTGCTATACAGGGTTCAGCTGCAATTGCAGAGAGGTCATTTTCGAGTTCAGGAATCACTGATGTACCAAGACGAGCCCGTTTAGGTGATGAACTTTTTGGTGAAATGCAGGAACTCAAGGGGGGTTACTGTGACGGCCGTTTGAAGGCTAAAAATGAAGCCTGGATGCATGTAGATCCCAGTTTTGACTAAATATATACATCATACTCTGTAATTCCTTGTTTTATAAACTGAACCCGGTGCACCCCGAACCCGAACCCGAACTTCCGAACCCGAACCTGGGGGTTCAGGTTCGAGGTTCGGGCAAAAATAGAGGTTCGCGCACCGAACCGAACCGCGGCAACACTGAAATTTCCTTCTAGTCGACTCGAACAACTAACCTCGTCAATAAACCTAGGTTACAAACAGACCCGTATTATACTAGTGACGTGCTCTACCGACTGGGCTAAGAAGGATTATAACATGGATTGTCAAGTACTTACTTTGAGCTTATTTAAAATTGCGATTTTTCAAACTTGCTTCAAACTTGCAAAAAAGACCAAGGCAGAATCCATGTATGGCCATTTCCTTCTAGCCGACTTGAACAACTGACCTCGTCATTGATACTCATACGGCACTTACAAATACTAGTGACGCGCTCTATCAACTGAGCTAAGAAGGATTACACAAGGATTTAGTTACTGCTGTTGAATCGGTAATTTCCTGGCTTTAAAACCTGAGTGAATTCAGAGGAGGAGTCAGTCAGTACGGAAGATTGAATTGGGCAAAATTGAAACTGTATTTATGATGTTATCGGCTGAGCAACTGGGCAAAAAGATAAGAGAATTAATGAACTACCTCAAGTCAACTCACATTCCTCCTAGCCGACTCGAACGACTAACCTCGTCAATAAACCTAGGCTAAGGAGGATTATATAACATAGATTGACAAGTGAGCTAGAATTCCGATTTTTTTCGGTCTTGCAAAAGACACTTCCTATGATAACGTTATTTCCTTCTAGCCGACTTGAACGACTGACCTCGTCATCAGCCATTTTCTTTAGCTCCCATACTAGTGACGCGCTCTACCAACTGAGCTAAGAAGGAATAGTAGAGTTCTTCGAGCACTATACTTGAATCTGTAAATTCCGGGGCTTAAGAACTACTAGTACAAGGAACACTGCAGCAGCAGCTGAGTTCAGAGCGAGAGTTAGTCGGCGCGGAAGACTAAATAGAGCAGGGAGCGTGGGCCGAATGAGTTGTAGAATTTGGAAGAATGCGAGAGAATGATGAGGAAACTTCCAAATCGGGAATGTGGCTCTGCTAAAAGTTTTCATTCCGCTCATACTTTTCGTTTTTCCACTTGTCCCTATCTTTTTCTTTTTTTCACGACTTTTCAAACTGTTGTCGGCATTGACTTTGGTCAAACTTTGGTACACTAGCGAGTAAAGTAAGTTTTCAAAGCTTATAGATCGCTGGATTCTCCTGATTGATCTTCTTCTTTTCTTCTGTAGCAATTCTGTAGATTGGTGTAGCTAGACACAGAGGTATTGACATCATCACTAATGAAGTCTCTAATCGTGCTACACCGTGCATTGCATTCCTTTTGTTTTTGCGCTTGTTCTGACACAAAATATCGCACTGCGAGGAATTGACCATTTGCACAGCCCGAAAATGCGAGGATTATGCTGAGTAAAGGTACAAATTACTCAGCATACACTCACATTTTTCCCTGGTAGAAAATACTGCATTTTTATTAAATTATCAGACCGCGAAAGAGGCGCGAATCTTTAGCAATTGCTCAGTTCAATCGCAATTGTAAAATTTTGTATAATCCCCGGCAGATGTTGTTAAAAATCCTCAATTCATACTCAACGCTGAAATTTTAAATATTCCTGACTTATACACAGTGCGAAAAATATGAGAAGTTATAAAAAAAGCCCACTGAGAAAATTTATGCGGACGTCGCGATGTCACGACGTCGTGACGTCGGTGCATCACGACGAGGTGCCGTCGCACAGTCAGGACGTCACGTCGTCGTGACGTCGCGACATCAAGACAGTCACTGGCGTGATGTCGTGATGTCGAATCGTGACCTTTCGTGACGTCGAGAGCAGGTAGAAATACATGGCCCAGACACCTCCATGGTGCCGCATGCGGGATGGCTAGACAAGATCATTGTGCTGCCTTCTCTTTCCCCTTCGTGGCATAGTAATGCTGTGGGGGGGGAGGTGGGAGAGGCTGCTCGTAGCCATGGATATAAGAGAAGCAGCGTTATTGTGCTGGCTTCTCCTTCCCCTTCGCGGCATAGTACTGCTGTCTAAAATGGGAGAGAAGGTATTCAGCAGCAGACCTACTCCCAGGTAGCACTATTGTGCTGCCCAGTCACAAAGATCCAAGCCTGTTACCAGACAGTGTCCGGTAATCTGCTGGAATACTATCTTTCCACTTATCAGAGGGCATTATGGCCCGACACCCTACTGCCATTCTAAATCGACTCGTTCGTCGCCGCCGCCGTCCTGTCTCTGCCGCGGATGAAGGAGCACACTCTACACCTTGATGCTGGGCACCACCCTCCCAGTCCTTGATTTAGTGACTCTCAGGAGGAGTTTTTTGGAAGTCCCAAGCGCAAGTGAGTATGTATACAAGACATCTTAAACGAGGTCCCCTGCTTGAAAAGGGACATGTTTACATCTCCCGGGGGAATAGTTACTGAGATTTACTTTGCAGTCGAATTATGAGCGATCAGTATAAGCTGCTGAGGAGGCATCACTTTTGATTCCCCTTCGTACAGATTTGTTCTCGGAATGTAGCCATATATCCTTTCTCGAAGACGACCTTCTCTCATCATAGCCACAAGTCTTGCTTCTCGAAAGATATTGCCTTGCATCTGCGACATCCCGTTCTATCCAAGCAGCCCATCTAGTCTTGTTCTCGCAAGTGCTCCGTCGTTATCTTATTCGACTTGAAACGATACCTCCCTACCCTCCAAACGAGTAGTTTGTCCTCCCTCACTCATATCTAACTCAACCCCGAGAGCTTTACCAACTTAGAGCGCCGCCTCTCGTACCCACTCTCTTATTCAATTGAAACCCGCCCTCCCTGTTCCACCTCTGATCCAAGCAGCCCCAATTCCGAGTCTCATCCTACTATCAATGACTCGACGTCCTTTTCATGTCTTGCAGGAGCTTTTTCGACGCCGTAGCCTTCGCGTGGTCTCTGTCGCGGATGGCGGAGGGTACATCTACATCTTATTCGAGGGGAGGACCGCAGGTGGGGATTGGATCGTCAAGATTGGGATGACGATAGACTTCTATCGGAGACTCGCCGAACACGACCGAGTTTGTCCAAACCCAGCGCGGGTGCCAATAAACGCCGTACCAGTAAATTTCCGGCGGCGCCAGGGTACGTCGATTTTCTTTCATTCTTTTCCTTTTTCTTTTCACGGTGCTACCTCCTCTTCGATCTAGAGGCGCTTTTTCATCTATACGTTGAGAGCCTCTGCATCGACCGACCTCGCACGCCGTGCCAATCTTGTACGTTTTTCATTTTTTTTTTGGCTATGCTCCGTTCACCTTTCGTCAGGCCAACGAAGACACGCGGAGTTGTTTACGCTGGCTCCCAGCCAGGTTTTAACGGTCTTATACGCTCACAGCCTTCTCTCTTAGTAGCTTAGTTGTATGATAACTGGTAGCTACATTTGTATCGTTGTCCGCTATGTATCGCTTTGCCCGTATGTATCGCTTTGCCCGCCAGGGGCCAATTCGTATATCTTTCCACGTGATCGTAAAGCTTTTGAGAGAGATTCTTAATTTTAAATTAAATTAATAAAAATTCGTCTTGGCACCATCTATCTTGGCACTATCCAGCAATACTCCGCTGGTCAGGGTTTCAAATCCAGACGGCAGAGATCTGCCGTTGGCTCGGGATCCTCGAGGAGGAGACAGGCAGCAATGATGTGCCGCATCTCATGAATCATGAATACCACCAAATATATGCTGTTCTATGATTTAATTGAGGCTAATCACGCCTACATTACTATAAGTAATTATGAACTGGCATTACCGTCGGCTACAGTAATGATATTGACATACTCAGCAATTCTCCGCTGGCTAAGATATGAATCCATACGGCGAGTACTTGCTGTCAGCTAAGAAATTGGCATACTCAGAAATTCTCCGCTGGCTGAGATATGAATCCATACAGCGAGTGCTTGCTGTCAGCCAAGAAAATCTATTCAGCAGTCGTCCGCTGGCCCAAAATTCCAGCCACAAACAAGAATCTGTATCTTAAAATCCGTATCTTCCAGATGTCCAAGGATACACGCGCAAATTACATCCGGTTTAGACCTTTGGTCGATATAGCTTGTCCGTCGAATTCAAGACCGGCAGTAATGGCGTTACTTTCAATCGAGCCAAGTGCGGAAGTAAAGTGAGTGTGCTTAGACTGTAGACGTTGAGCTTCTTTTGCGGGAGGAAGAGGATGGCCCTTGGCCGTAGATACGTAGACCAGGCGGTCATCGGATCGTATATTGCGGTAAGGAGAAGAGAAATCTGACACAGCCACACACTGATTTGACGTGTAAGCGCCACAGCGCTACAGCCGGACCGTTCATTTTTTCAATCACCACAACTACCACAACTCCTTACTCTGTTCGATGGATGGGCTTCGTTTGGAAGGAAGGAATAGAGATGAACCGGATGGGTTGAATAATTGTGAGTTGAAAAGATTCTCGTTCCGTATCGAGTACTTACTGTTCTGTTTTTTGTGAGCTTCCGTCATGTACAACCTCTCGTCGAGTTCGCGCCTGGTCCTTATAATAAATGCATAATGACTCGTGAAGATGGTACCAGAATAAATAGTATCGCCTACTCAATCGCTTTTGGGAGGACTCATCCTGGCCCAATACTCGAAAGAACGACTGTAGTTCCACCGTTACGCTATGCAATAGCGTGGATTCTTTTTCTGACATTCTATCTGCTGCTCGAGAAGGCTTGAGCTTGAGCTTGATAGCTTGATATCTTGATCCTCGATTGCTTAGGGCTGTTTGGGAAGGCTACGAAGCTATTGGGCACCATTGGTACGAAACAGCCGTTTGATTATCCTTTTTCCTTGAACAACATACGTTCTTGCAGCTCGTCATTCTTCTTAATCCTTGGGTCCAGCTTCTCAGATGCACTTGGAAGTTGAACGTTGAACGTTGATGCATCATGCTTCAAGCTCATGCTTCCGTCGTTATTCTCGGTTCAGGAATACCGCAAGGAGATATAAAGGAGAACAGCAGATGCCGGACGGTTGGATAAACTGGATGGACACAACACGTTCAGCAATGCTCTCGCCCCAGAGAAGGATCTCACCACACTTTTCACCTTCCATCACTCATTTTCTCTTCTCGATGACTCAACGATCCCGTCCATATACTCCGTATGTCGTGCACGGAACCCCAATGCATCAAGCTCAACGTGAATACTACCGGTCAACCCTGTTTTCCTTCCACCACGCACCACTTTCCGTTGTCTCCCCCTCATGCAGTTCGGGAGGCGCCTTGCAGATAAGCGTTATGACGGATGAACGTATACCTAGGACTGTCGGCTTGCTAGTCGCCTAAACGCGAGCTTATTAAAAGAGGACCAAGAGTTGTAGGAAAAGCTGCTGGAAAAGCTCGGAGGGTTAGAAGAGATATCTCGAGGGCGTATAGCCAACTCCATCTCCATTTTATGCAATCGCTCAGCGCTCGCGCTCAACAATCACCGGCTCCCTCCTTCTTCTTCCCCTCTCATCGATCTCAACCTTCAAGCTTCATTAACGATACGGCGCTCTTCCACCTCCAAAATTCGAACTAGTTCAGCTTATCGGTTTTGGTCCAGGACCGTCCTTGCTTGCCCTTGCTGCGTAATGCTGATAGGGCACCGTAAGAGATGATCGATGATCGCGCGAACTGGGTTACAAGGAATGGGAAACATGCTATCTGGGTATGTCATACATTCATCCATGAACTAAGAAACACAAATCTAACTCCTGTTTTCTTTCCAGTTAAAACAAAGCGACCCAGCAATCAACGTTAACGGTCGCTTCGGCGAACCAGTGCGATCTTTCCGCCTTCCTTCGTCTTCCGACACCTCCAATACACATTCACCTCTCGACCCTCGTTATTCCGGCTATCCCATGCGTCTCTTCCGATCTCGCTGCACCTAATGATGTACGCGGCCCTCGATTCACCTCGACTTCCGCTTTTCTCTCGGACTACAGCGACAACCTCACATCCTGCATCAGGACTGATGTAGAAACGCCTGTCTTTCGCAGGTGTACCCAACTCCTGGGCTTCTCGGTCATCTAGACGAGGCCAAACCTCACTAAGCCTCAAGCCTTGAACGAACTCTATTAGGATATACGTTTGGTTTTGATGGAGTATCCGTAGATTTTGGGAACGGGCATCCCAAAAGAACGCAGGTACTCGAGAGTGGCAGCTTTGTTGGCGAGGGCGTGTTTTGGAACGGTCGTGGGGCACAGGATCCGTACGACGATTCATCCATCGTCTTGTAGTGCGGTAAGGTTGATGATAAAGGTGTGATTGAAACCGCCCTCGGCGAGCTTTAAGATATTGACAACATTGGCAGGAATTTTTGTTTCTTGTACTCAGCTGCAAGCCGACGCATCTCGTCGACACTGAAATCGAGCCTGCGTGTGTTGGGGTGAAGTGCGGCATTTAGTTGAAGAGGTCGCTGCGAGAATTTGCCTTGGCGGATAAGGCGTTACGTAGCAGCAAGAATGTCATGATAGAGAGGGGGAATGAGACTAACGATCGCGCTGAGACTGGAGTCCATGGAGCGGGTTCAAGGCGAAAGCGATTCGCGGGGTTTTTCTTCGCGGGCCGAGACCACAACCTCGGAAAGCACAACCGCGGCATAATTGTCTGCTGATACCATGAAACTTGGCAGCAGCCGTGTGTAGAGCACTGTGAGTGCAGTACCGACTGGGACCTCTCAATCGCTAACCCTTCTTTGATGTTTTAGCTTTGTAGTCATCCCGCCTGTCCAAGAAGAACTAAAAGCCGCTCGAACATTTCTTGCCTCGCAGCCACAGTCGGCGCGGGGAGGAGGTTTTGGCAGATAGATTAGCTGGAAGAGCCATGGATGAATTCGAAACGGAAGTTATGACCGTCACGCGTCATATGGTGCGTCGAGTATTAACTTCTACTTTCTTACTCACAAGAGTTCACACAGAGCAATCACAACAACACGAATATGAAAACGCCGGTCCTCATACATACTCCCGCAACGATATCAAACAGCTACACTCGCAGAACATCTCAGTCTTACACCCTTTCCTCACACTACGCTACTCTTTCTGTAATTCGGCAACTACAGCTAATCTCCGTAACTTCACTCCCTCACTCCCGTGGTGTTGTTCCTGGAGCAATTTGACGATCTGAGTCTTGTGGCAATGGAGTATGTCGAGGGTCAATCTTTGGAAGACCTCTATGGCATAGCGCCATTGTCGCCTGATGTCCAACAGGCTGTCCAAATGGCTCTCGAAATTTTGCAAATGGGGAACTTTGTCTTTGGAGACTTGCGCAGGCCAAACGTGATGCTGGCAAATGGAACGCAACCGGTGAACGAGCGTATTCATTTTATAGATTCCAACTGGGCTGGAAAAGAAGGTCCGAGGGCATTCAGTGTTGTACAAAAGGACCACATACAAGGAGCGCTGGTATTGTAACAACGTCAACTGGCAAATAAGCAGAGGCTTGGACAAAAAGTTTCAGTCTAAAATCCTCAAAATTGAATGATGGTACGAGCTATAGAATTGTTATAATTGATAGACGCTCATATATATATATATCAGTGCTTATCGTATGGTTCATCTGCCTTCAAGCTTCAAGCCTTGCTGCCAACAAGGACGAGACTCTTTGGCCATGACCTACCACCGTTAATCAAACTTGGCCTGCTTTCGCTGCGTGAGTTTCTCTCTTCTTTCTTTGGCTTACCGTTTTTGAATGTCTCGTTTTCCTTCTGTAGATTCGGTTATATCTTTTTTGGAGACCGCTCTCAGTGTATCAACGATGTTTTACCGCTCTCAAGTCTTCTACAAATCCAGTCAACTGAACTCCCGGTCCCTAGTTATATACAGAGTGGGCGGGCTTATGTTCGCCGCCTCCGTATGCAGCTAGGAGCCCACCACAACACTTGTTGATTACACTCCGCTTGCCTCTTAATCAACAAAGTTTTAGTGTGAAAAATAACTTCTGGTAGAGAGCTACGAAATGGAGGGATAGATGGATGCGAATCTTATACAGAAGATGGTCCAGAAGCTGTGGTTGGTTACGTTGCTTTAGGTACTGGTTGTGACGACAGACAGTGAACCTGGGAACACTAGCATGTTGCAAACTATTTCACCTGCGGTGTAGGCGCTGATGTTTTTGCGTGCTGCGAGGACTATAGCAGATAAGATGGGTTAGTGTACTTTACTAGGGTTGATATGAGTGAGCAAGGGTGTAAAAGACAAGGATACTTACGGATGTATCCAACAGTAAAAGAACACCAAGAATGTGAATGCTTCAGTGTGACCAAACATACCTGCGATCCAAAGTGTGTGAGATGAATATCTTGAAGTGTCTTCAAACTGAAAAGAACTTAAACTTACTTTTGCAGCAACGGGCTTCATGCATGCCAAGATGATAGACTGATAATGTCTAGCTCTTTGTTACTTCCCCCATCATGGCGAAAAAACTTTCTTCTGTAGGACTAGTAAGTATGATATCCCAGAGCCACATTGAGTTAAACTACTCGTTTATTAGAGATGTACCTGTAGAACTAGTAAGTACGATATCTAGAGTAAATAGTACTAGTAGTACAGATGAGAGACTACAGACTTACCTACAGACTTGCTACAGACAGGTTTTTGTATTCCCCGACCCATGACTATCCTACAAAATAATGATCTGCCAAATGTCTGCCCATTGGAGGCTGAGATGCATATGGATGGCAGAGAGACAGGCAACTGGAGAGCTTATTTTGAATGCGTAACGCATAATATCCCTCCAGGAACGGGAACTTGGACAAAATCAACGCGCGCGTAACGCGTAACACTCCGGGAACTTATGTTGTAATTATACAGTACTGTATTCATTACTTGTTGGGTGTGCAGTACTCAGTTACAGCTATTACTAAGGATCTAGCTATGCTGAGTCCTGACTACTACTGCGGTATCGTTCCGTCTGTGGATCATAGCTCCCAAGCCTTGAGCTGTCCAGAGCTCAAATCCCCCAACAGATGAGGACTGCTGGGTATGCCAACAAGTAGCTGCTAGCTGGATCTAGAATCCTAAGAGCAGAGAAATGCCGAGCGCCTCCCTTCCGGGGAGCAGCCCTTTGCAGACTAGCTATAAAAGTTCAGACAGCAAAGGACTGCTTAACGCGCTTCCAGATCCTGCTGCGTCTACGCTTGGGTCTAGCCTTGAATTATCTTCTTACACTACTGCACCTCCCTGATTGCCGTACTGTTTTCTCAGTGCTGAAAAACTCCTTTTATTTGGTGGTGGGCCAGTGTCTTTCCTGGGTAAACGACATAAAATTGGTCCTCTTGCGTTTGGAGTCACGGTGCACATTTGAAGATGTGTGCCTCGACGGAGTGCTGTGCATCAAACCTGCGGTGAGATCTTTCCGACAATCCTTTAACCAGCATTTGCATATGCTCTTTTAAACCTTGCGTTGAGTACAACAGCTACGGGCTGCGTAAAATATGGGGTAATGCGAGTGCTGCGAACCTAATCGAAGCACAGATATGCTTTCACTCAGGCTGTAGTAAGTCTATAGTTTTCAAGTCGATTGAGCTCTTCTTTGCTTCAAGGATACTGATTAGCGTTGTAGTGAACATAGAATCCGCCCTTGGACTTGAAGTGGGAAGATGGACAGGCAAGGCGTTTTTATAGTCCCCAGCTGGAAAGCAGATATTTGCGAGGTACGTACTTTCAGATCCAAGAAGTCTCGGGTGATTGTACGTTCTGCAATCTCTTCATGTCCTACGATTTTGCTCACGTTCCTTCGTTCTGCCTATGTTGTAATTAAGCGGGCGCTTACAGGAGTGAGGTATATTGTGGTCCTCAGTTGTTACATTTACAGTCGATGGTACAATAAAGGGGTCAGAGGTTGTGCGGTTCGCAGTGTCTTGCTTGTCCAAATGTCCTAGGCTCAAGCTTGTTAGCATCAATGTCAATAGTGATTCATCAAAACAATATCTGGGTGAATCGAGAGGATGCCTTAACAAACAGGAATGTCTTGCTCCCATAGTGAAACCAGAATTGATTCACGCAAACACCGCTGTGGGATCCCGCTGAAAAGCGGGGCCAGGTATAATACTACTACTACTATGATACACATGACGGATTTGATGGATTGGCGGCAAAACGACGAAAATTTTATCAGCTCACAGTTCCCGTTTACAACATTTAATAGACCCTTGTAGAACTAATACCACTAATGCAACATTACATCTTATGTAGCATATCAAAGCTGTACACCGCGTTGAGAATCAGAACGCCTAGGGACAGCCGATACATACCTGGAAAAACTGTTTTCCTATATCCCCGAATGCTTCAAATACAGACCTGGACCCACTTTCCGACGCTGTTTCGATTTGCTCTCCTGAGGATGCGGCGGAAGGTGAAAACGACAGCACAGCGGCTACACTGTCGTTGGTTACTTTCTTCCAATTGCCAGGGAGGCAATAAGTAATCACAAATAGCAACCCCACCACAGTGAGTATATTACGAGCCAGACTGACGAGTCTTGAAGCCTGGCTACTTTTTAGTGCATAGGAAATGAATAAGAAGTAAGTAGACACACAGGGTTCGAAAAGAAGTCGCTTGTCATCTGATTGCCGACGTTGTCCAATTCGTCAGAGTCTTCTATCCAAACCTTGATTCTAGTATTGAGCTCGCAGTTTCTATCCCCTGTAGCCAGCATCTGTGAGCCTCCCGTTGGGAAGACATACGCCTAAAAAGAAGTCAAGAGATGAATGGTAGCACGAAAGCCTGGATACTCACAAGAGCAGTAACCCACGTGGACGCTACAAGAGGTATTGAACACGAAGATAACTGGAAACTGGAAGAAAGAACAACATACCACTACCATGATCTAGGAGAGCAACTTTCCGACCAGATTTGGCGTTGAAGATCACTGCATGGCCTTTGGTCAAACCCATGACAACGGCTTTACCCTTTTCAATGAATAAAACAGGTACAGGGATGTTGGCAATGTGATTCGGGGCAACTTCAGTCGATGAACTCATTTTTTTGCATTTTTCCCCGACGATCTTAAACCAGTTGATGCCATTCCGAATATTTGTGGCCGCAAGACCTACAAAATCGGGAGAGAGAGCGGCAAACCCTCTTAACAGTCCAAAGATTTCAGGTTAGCATAACCGCGCATATTATATTGATAGTGGAGGACGTACACTTTTTCATCTGGACCCCAAAGCAGAGTGTTTGTACCAGCTTCCAATTGGCATTTCCTGACATGGATGTTGATTGCATGACTACAATAGAGAGCGAGGCTTACCAGATACCGTGGTGGAGATAGGTTACAATACACTCTTTATCACTTTGTAAAAAATGTGCGCTTGTCGCCACAAGTGGAGGCTCTGCAAAGCCATCTGGGGAGCCGAATTCCTCAATCTCCTCGAAGGTACTTGGATGATCAAGGTGATATTTGAGTCGCCACTGGCCGGATTCTAGACGAGTTCAGCTTAACCTCTCAGTTCAATCCAATAGTCTTAAACACATACTTTTCTGAGTCATTAGGCTCGCACGCGTTCCTGCACAAACAAGCAGCGAACTTCCTGACTTGCTAACTTCCAACGAGGCAACTGGGGCGTAAAGTTCTGCAACAAGAACTTTTTCCTGTTTAGTGGACGACCAAAACTAAAAAGATAAAAAATCATATATCTATCATGAGTACGCTTTCAAAAACTCACCGTTACTGGGTGGAAGAGTGACACCTCACCGTCGCCAGTTCCAGCTATCAGAGAATCTCCAAGCCACGTAGCTGCAGTGAAAGGACTTCTTCCTTTATAGGTCCAAACGATGGAAAATTGGTGTTTAACGTCGTAGACACATAGGGTCATGTCATCGCTTCCGCTAGCCAGATAGTGTCCATTGGTGGAGAACGTGAGGGCGTTTACAGATTTGGTAGGGGCATCAATAGTACCAAAGAGACTGTAAGAGGACCCCAGCATCACAAAGAGGTAGTGCGGTTTTGCACGCGTAGTGGCATTGTATAATAAATATTTGCATACACGTGGATAACATGAGACTAGACGTGGTCCTATTTACAATTGCCAGGCTCAGGCCACATGTATCGCACCAAATACATGCCTAAGATGTATAGCCTCCACAATTGGATGTGCCATCGCTCAGACGTCGAGACTATACGTGAACAAAAAGACGTTACTAGTCACCGTTGCAGAAATAGATCCCAAATTATCCAAGTAATCTAGAGCATTCAAGAAAATGATAACTATATAAATATACGGCTCTCGATGCGCAAATACAGCAAGGACGTCGAAGATATACCTAGCTGTAAGAGTTAAAATTAAACATAAAACGTGTCCTACTAGCGTGCGACAACAGCATGGGCTCGTCCATCCCAAATGTCCCGGGCGGTACCCGAGTCCAATTCAATGAGACTATTCAAGCATCCTGTGCACTTGCGCTTCTGTTTTGCGGGCTTACATTTGCATCAGGGTTTTCTAGCCTTACATAATGTAGTCCTTTCAGAATAGAGATGGCTATCATCAACTTGTAAACAAAATAGTCACTAGATAGTGGAATGGTCACTGCGGCTGATTCAAGTGAAAATTGGACTGGTTTGAATCCTGGTCTGCGTCTGGGACAATGCCATTCTCGAAATAGTACTTATGCTCTCTCTCCTGTAGACTGTCGATGTAGGCCCCATATTCCGCGTGAATGGCGAGGATGTCGTTTTTACATTAATATTGTGCGCATAGAAGACGAACGCCATGCACTATGCACTATTTGAAAGGTAACACCTAACTAGCACTGCTTCTACTTGCGTGTTTACATTGATCCTTGGGGCTCACTACGAAACATTCTCACCCGTCAACTTCCTGCTTGACATACTATTATCCAGGCATCGCTTACTCCCTCGATTAGGTATATATTCAATGTCCTTACAATATTTGCAGGATCAGAGCCAAAGCTTGGTCCCAAAAGCAGAATAGTACTAGATAACCTCTAACGCTGGTGTCGACGCGTAAAAATAATACTGCCAATGCACCCGTTAAACTCCCTTCTCTCATATCTGTAGAAGTTGCTGTGAGCCGAGTGGCGCAAGCACAGCTGCTGAGCCCGCACACAGGTATGGCAAACGCGTTCATACTCGCGATTTTCAAGCTCATCTTGGACGAGATATTACAATTCGTATTCGAACTTCCTGGAATTTGGGGCGATACCAGCTACCCCCCCTCCTGCCCCTCTCTACCTTTGAACTGGACTCATCCTTCCATATTTTCAAAGTCAACTTTACCACGAAGAGCTACAGGTAGAATTTATTAAAATACATTGTCATAATGTTCCATTTGTGCGAGCGGCGCCAAAGAACTGTCGTAAGCTCCTGGAGAACTCGCCGACGACTGGTGCGAATGCGGAGACAATCATCAATTCACCAGTTGCAGCGGGTTGAAAGCATACATGCTGAGTGTCGGCCGAAGACATGAACTGGCATTCATGAGCTGACCCGCAAAATTTTCCAGCTCAAGGAGGGAAAACACAGGCTGGTATTGGTATGGTATATATACAAACTCGAAAAAAAAATCAAAAAAATCAAAAAAAATCAGTTAGCAAACTATGCCAGACTCCCAACTGTTCCTCGATGGGACCACGTCGGTTACACCACCACCACCACCTTTCCAAACACCGCATGATTGAATTCTGAGACACGTTGCTATTACGCTCCATGCGACCATATGAGGGTGCCGTTGAGGTACATGGCCCGCATTCCCACTGACCAATTTTTATTATCCAAATCCCGTCGAATATCCTTCGAATCCCAGTCGTTGTGTTTTGACATGGCTGCTACATCCAGCGTGTGGAGCAATGGGCATTGTTGGAACAGAATGTAGATTATTTCAGCCTGAAATTTAGCGTTAAATGGCACTATGAGATATGAGAGAGAACGAGAGTTCTCACCGAAATCCTGGCGTTCGTAGCCCAATTCAAAACCAGTGTTTTCACGTTTGGAACCTGTCCTAGGAACTTCTTCAAAGCCACCTCATAGCCCTCCAAGTCAGGGATCAGAACTGCAACTTCAGTAACAGCAGCCTGAGGAAGCCTCTCTGGAAACTTCTCCAGCTCGTCACTCCAATCATACCATGTCTGACTCAAATCTAAACTCTCGACTGGAGAATTACCTGCCAGAAACTGTGCCACAGGCAATGGCAGCTCCAGCCTTCGTGTGTTCATAACTCGCAATGGAAGATGCGTTTTCTCCAGCCACGGGTAAAATCCATGCACCGAGAAGAACTCTAGCTCATTGATCAGCAATTGAACGTCAAACATCCAGGTAACGAAGTGAATCGCTTCCTCTTTTGTAGTGGGCCAGCTATCTTGGCTAGGATGTCGCAGCGACAGTTTCTTCAACGTAGTAGGCCATTGGGCCCCTCGTTCAGCACAGAAATGCTTCACCATGTTCTGCCTCACCTCGAGTGACAAAACCCGAAGTCCTGGGCATTTCCGTAGGAAACAGAATTCCGCTGAATAGCCAGCCGAGATCATCACCGTTTGTTGGTGCGCCCAATGTGTATGAGAGAATTCCACATCAATGATGTTGAGACTATGAGTGGCGGCGCGCAAGTCCGAGTCATCAACAATACAATCCTGGAATTTTATATGAAGAGGGATTGAAACGGAAGCCACAAATACGAAAAACAACTTTTCGATGTGGACTTGGTGAAGATACAGGGTATTTAGGAGGATGCGAGCGTCAAAGAAATGGGAGAAGACGCTCCATGCAAAGGGAAACTTCGCAACTTGCGACTTGTGTGTAACATCTGTGCACTTCACACAACAGTAAACATAGGTGTTCAAGGATCCCAGTGCCACAGCCTTCACCAGATGGGATGCATTCCATTTTCCCTTTATCCAAGTGAACATTACGGACAATTGCGAATTGGATCCGAACTCTAGGCATTGGTAGAGGTAAGGAAGACCTAAGAGCCAAAACTCCGAGCACGCCCGCATGAAGTTGAGCAAATTTCGATGTGAGGCATGTTGGCCTTGTCTACGACCGTGATATAGTAGGCTTGCAATATGTGTCCAGATTTCAACAGGTAGGAGCTGAGTGACTGATTCCAATGGGACACAAATTGATTTGTGAGGAATTTTGGCTACTGGTAAGAGCTTGGTAATAGATTCCATTGTTTCGTGTGGATTTTTCGAAGTGATCCTAGGGTTTTACTCAAGATTCTGGAGTTTAATCATTTGAACGACAAAAGCACTGGTGGAAGAATGAAAAAAACATAAACTTTTCTAATCACTTCAAAGATGGGCGAGAGAACAGCAGAGTTGGAAGAAAAGACCAATAGATTGTCACGTGCTGTCCGCGGCGCGCTAGCGCCGAAAATCTCTGTAAAGGTAATATCCTATCATTATTTGACGCCCGGGCTCAAGGCGATTAACTCCCTGAACTCCCTGAAACAGCCTTCCTTGAAAGATTCTAGATTAGATTGAATGCGAGGGTAGCATATAGCGAAACAGTCATAGCGGGTATCAAACGCAAAGCAAGAGGTACGTGGAGATATACCTGGAATGTGGGGCGTAGTTCGTGCTTAACAGAATGCAGGCGTTCAAATATTTTCTCGGGTCACCCTCCTCTGAAGTACAGAGTCGGGGATTGTCGACGCGAATTCACGCAAAGTTGATCTTTCTTAGCGCCGCTCCCGCGGCGATGACAGTGGTCAGATATCTGGTCAGATTAGCTCTATTTAGTATGCCAATGGGAAATCTAGTAATGTAGAAAGCTTGTACAGAAATTTAATGGAAACTGTGCATAGGATAGAGCGCGGTTACGACAGGTAAGAAAAACTGACAACCAACGGAGGGATAAACGTATAGATACTCGATATTTCTATCGCGGACGGCGGGTTCAAGTTGAGAGACATTTCGTCGATCTAAAATCTGTTTGATAACAGCGTTCCGCCCTTATCCCTCCCACAGTATGCCCTCATAACCCGTCTCTTAACCATCCTTGCAGCTACCACAACTCCTATCCTACCACCCATCCGACAGCCACATGCGTCAACACACCATCCCTTTCGCACCATAGTCCCGCCGGTAGAGCACCTCTCCCCCACATTCCGCTTCTCAGGATGTTTCTGCATGCCCATGATAACATACGCAAAACTCAGCTTCAAGCCGCAAGAAAATAAATAAGTAAACGACTCAAAACAAAAACCAAAACATTAACCGCAAACAAAAACTCCTCCCTCCGTCGCTTCATTCGCGTGCAACCCGCGCAAATCCAACACAAGCTCTGCTCTCTAATCCCCACAACCCCCAATCCCGCCCATTGCTCCTCTATCACCTGGATCGTCCGACCATCCCAAATCCCGTGGTGTCACAGCAAATAATGTATATCCCGCCCTCTCATGCACGAGCTCCCTCGCAGCCTTCTTCACTCCGCTGTCCAACTCGTGTCCCTTCCTTAAGGCTCCGAGGATGCACTTGGAATGTCCGCCAAACGATTTGCAGGAAAGGACAATGGGAATTAACCTAATGAGCTCCTCCGTAAGCGTCGCGAGGCTACATGTACCGACCCCGTTTGACGCATGCATGATTCAATTTGATTATTTTGACACAAGCCCCAGTCGCAATTCGAGTCGCAGTAATCGAACGAGTGCTGAGGACGTGAGTTCAGGTTGCGAACGCTTGCCTTAAACATGGAAACATCCCGGGCTGACTGCGTATGAAAGTGGTGGACCTGTGCTGGTGGAAACTGGGAGTAAGGAGTCGAGTAATGAGGCGGCGCCAAGTCAGATGCACGTGGTGGATGATCGTAGATACAAGGACTCCCGGGGCTGACATGTGGACTCATGAACGAATCGCTCGCAGAGGTAGAAGATACTGCTGCTAGTAAAGGAGAATAGCTAGGGGTAGGTTGACTACGAGAGGAGTCGGTGTCTTCCTTATCAATGTCTGCTTCTGGAACAGCCTGGAAAGTGCTAGTGATATGCCTGGATGGCAATTTTCCGACAAACGAGCTTGCCAGTAGCGGAGGTATACGTACTGAAACTGTACGTATAGCTCTGAGACCAAAACCGTTTCCTACCACGACATTACTACCGGTTGGAGAATATCCGCCCCAAAACCCGTTTTTAATATTATGTCAATGCTTAAAGTTCTCCACCCATCCTGATGAAGCTTTAAACTGCTCTGGTGTCATACCATGTGATTGGGCGATGGACCTAGCTTTTTCAGAAAGAGCCGTGTCGGTAAATGGACCGCGGACTAGTGCAGTTGCGTGAGCATTGGGCACATAGAGCGAGGGCTTAGGATGGCTGGCATCGGAAAGTGCCCCGTAGTACCTGTCGCTGGCTTCGACTACCCATTGTTGCATTTCAAGGTCGACTACAGGAAATTTAAGTGGACGCTCCCTCGCAAACCCCACATGCAACGCCGAGCCATATGTGCTGTAGCTATGTGCACCAGCATTCAGCCATTTTTCTTTGTGCTTTAAAAGCTTGCTGACAGTCCTCCTCTCTAACCCGTACTTCCTGGCAATATCTTCATGCGATGCTGTTGGATGTCCAAGATGGTATTCACAAATTGCTTTTCGATTGATGTTATACAGGCGCTGCTTGCCTCGTTTACGGTAAATCGGAGAGATGAGCTGCGGCATTTGCAAATCAAAGCGAGGCTCGAGAAGAGATGAAGGAAGAGATATGATATCTGACCCAGGTGTCGGCAGATCAAGGTGAGACCCAGGAGGATGAAAGCTGGAAGTAGTAGCAGGGGACATAGGCTTGTTGTCCAGTTCAGTCACGGTGATGGCCCCGAAGTGTTATTGACTGTATGGGTGACGATTTATTTGAAGCTCTCAGCCGAAACGCGATCATTCTTATAGACTTGTCCTAAACTCGAACTAACTTTGTTGGCAAGCCCAAAAACTAAATAAAATCCACACTGCATCTACACGCGTAAGACACGCTGGCAGTTTCATATGATGCAATATTATTCCGTTTATGGTAATGCTTGGAAAAACAAAAACCTTTGACAAGTGAACGTAATAACCAAACGATGCAACCAAGCTGTATCTATTGACACTCAATGCTGACTAGAGTTCTTGCCAGTGAGCTGCCAAAAGCATTAAGGGTTGAATTTCCACCACCAACTTTCCACCTTAGGAGGTACAAACTTTTTCCTCAGACTATGCTAACTCAAGTCTTAACACGAACAACATCAGAATTCGACTTAAACAATGAGTGTCATTATCGAAATATGCAGTGGATATGCACAGAACTGAGAGTAAATAATAGAAATATGTAGGTGCATGGGTAGTGTGGTTCGCTCTGCTTTCCTCCTGCTACCCAGGAGCGGGCGGTGTGTTTTAGGGAAAACCTCTAAGTAGCTCCTCGCCCTCACTCTGCCCTTCAGTGTGGTCGAAGTGAAGAGCACGGAATTCTTGCTTGTAAAAGGGATCGTGGCGAGTTTTATGGAGAGGGATGGCTATCTCTCCAATGACAGCCTCACTTCTGTACAATAAAAGACGAGTTCCTTCCATAACAAAATACTTCTCTTCGCTAGATGGAAACGCCCAATTCCACGCTATCCTGCAGTTATATTCCAAAGTCCGTATTTCTATCCAGAATCCATTTGACGCCTGTAGCATCATGAGATCATCCGGGGGAGGTATCATCTGTCGCTGGAGGTTGAGGATATCCAAAAACCACCCATACATCTGGTCGTTCCATGACCTAGACATGGGCCATAAACGCACCACAAGCCAAGGCTGTTGTGTTTGGGGATCGTGCAGTGTAACGAAACAGACAGTGGGATTGTCGGGATGAGGTGGGACACCTAGCAGTACGGGTTTGTCCGAACCCTCTGGTTGGCTCAGAGTCGATCCTGAACGCCCTGATGCTTCAATAGGGTAGGGTGGCGCTCGCGCGGTTGTTCCGGATGACTATAGGTATGGTCGGCAATTCTTATTCCAGAGCAAGAAAGCCTGAAATGCATAGCGCACCTGATAAGGCTTCTTCACTGAAGCTTCCGTTGCTGAGGTATTGTGAGTATCATCTGACTCAGGAATTGAGGTGGTAGAAAGATTGCGACGCTGAGAGCGAGGAGCATTACGACGAGCGTTACGTTTCTTGTCTGTGTTAATGTTCATGGTCAAGGGGGAATAAGCTAACAACTTCAGAAAGCGGCTTATATTATAAAAAGATTACATGTGAACTAGAGACACGTGACATCTGATACTTTTCTTCAACAAGTGAGCGAACTTCAAAGCTATACCGAGCTATATCTATATATGTATAAATTAGTCTCTGTGATTAATAGAGCTGTTGAAAATGGGTAAGCATGAGCCCAAGTTTAATTATCAGCAAATTATCAGAGAAAATAGATCTGAACGGGTGCCCTTTGATCAGCTTTTGATGCTTCAAGAATCGACAATATCAGATACCCAGAAGCTCAAGGCAATATTAGACGTACATAACTCTGTGAAGCCATTTTAGCCTCCCGTCACTAGATATAATGAACCGGCCAAGTTTCATTGGGTCTGGAGCCGGGTATATTCCTCCACAGTCGCTCGGCGACCTCTACATGCAGGAAATCATCGCAGTCGATGGAGTAAACCCGAACCCCATTCAGATTCCTGGTGTGCCAGATTGGTTTTACCGGGTACTCACCACCTGTCACACCATAGATTGGCTGTGTGTGACCTTGGAACACACCCAGACCCCCTTAACCACGTAGGGTGGGCTGCACTGCCTGCAAACGATTTAGCCTTGCAGTTCTTACGCTGTGAGGTCCAATTTAATGCCCGTCGGATGGTGCTCCCTCTGCCAGTACCGCCGGGTGTAAGTATCCCTTCGTTTCCTGAAGTGATCAAGTCTAACCTTACAACATCCATAGGGATACCCATACGCCCCGGCCGCAGTGTTCAACATGGTAATTGGTGGTGTACCAACCTCCACCTATCATTGGCATCATTCCCGGAACGCGAGGGTTTGGTGCACAATGCCAAACCAGCCTCCTGGTTTAATCTACTATAAACATCGAGACTGAACACCAGGTCAACATGCCTATAGTCCCCCTCTTGATCTCACCGCTTTCCACAGACGAAAAAGAATGCGCAAAGCTCGATTTTCAGCCCAAGTCCAGTCATACCGCTATGCCGAGACCTAAATGTATATATTTGGAGGTGGACATTTGTCAAGGTGGAACATATACGGAAAAGATGACTGAATTGATAATGCACCATGATTTGCGCGCCTTGAATTACACATTAATATATCTCTGTTCGCCACCACCAAAGAAAATGCTTGTTTGCATATATAAAGCTGGACCCAAGACTATGTCCGGTATGAACCCAATTGAACATCCCTAGGTTTTTTCGTTACTAATCGGTATGTGTTCCGTTGATATTAGAAATATGTTTATCCATATGTTTTCTCATTTTCCCTCCACTCTCCTGAAAATGGGTACGTTGGCTCGAAAATCCGTAAAAATCTGGGTCATAGCGGCTCAATCTACCCATAAAGCCCTCGAAATTGTCCAAATGATGCTTGTACCTATGAGTGGTCTGCCGCGATCTTTCCAAAAGATTCGTTTTATTCTTAATGTATTTAATGTAGGACCGAACCTTATCTCTATCGAAACATCTCACTTGCAACACCCTCGCAGACTATATTCCTAGTTGCCGCATCTCGCAAATCAACTATCACCGCCTCGATTCAATCACTCATCGTCGCTTGCTCGCCAGATCTTGACGATTGTTCTGCACTTGCACACCACGTTCGCAACAGTGCAGCGACAAGCTTGGTATTAGACAGCGGGCTTGAAACCTGGGATAATTTTGGATGTGAGCGATGGGGTTATGCCTGTTCTAGACACTTTCCTACCCGCAACTGTAAAGCTGACTTTGGACTTGAGCGGCACCGGAACTTTCAACTTAGGCGACCCACAAGATTTGCCGAGTTTGCGTGTGAGTTGAGGTTGGAATGGAATTTTGAGTGGCTTTGGCGTAGAGGACACAGAAGATAGGTCTGTGCTTTATATATAAGCGTGAACGACACATTTTAGGAAAATCTAATCAAAAACATATGACTTAGATAAAGCAGAGATCACATGACTCTGAGAGAATGATGACCTGTTCAAACGACGTTCATCTCAACTTCGTCGTTCAAATGTCAGAGCCGGGATAACTTCGCTTGAAGTGAAAGTCAACTATGGCTCGATCAAAATCGCATCCAGCGACTTTCTATGAAGGACGTAAATACCTACCCATCGATTACAAGCCCGACTACCCTCGCTACTATATGAAAACCGCCAAGCAGACCACGGAGAGTTTCACCGATGAGAAGCTACAGGACGACTCGGACGAGAACCAGGACGACTCGGACGAGAGCCAGTACAATGAAAGTCAGGATGAGGGGTGCCAGGGCGATAAGAGCCAGAATGAGAGCCAGGATGGCGTCGATTCGTTAGCCAAGGCAAGCCAAAAGTTGCCTCCAGCGACATACAGTGCCGTTCAGAAATGCCCCGCTGTTCTCACCCAATTTGCTAAGAACTCCGGTAGGTCTGTTGCCTTCCTCACGAGCCTTTGTTCACATTCATTCTATAGCGCCCCGCTCCATGGATGGACGAGTCGGAAATATATTGCCTGGAGATATACTAGTGTCCTCACCCAATACAGATGTTTTGTATCTTCCTTCGCTTGCCACATGCCATGTGCGTATGAGACGCGATAACCGCTTCGGATGTGACGACCCTCTCCTTTACCCCCAGCCCTTTTCTTTACAAAGAGCTCATCTAGCCCTTATCAAAAGTCCATCGCCAGATCCCAAGCACAAGTTCCACTACGCTTGGGCGATCCCAACTGATAGTGATTTCCTTAAACATCCCTGCAGCAGCATATGTTCAGGTTTAGGCACACTTGAGGAGACCTTTCAAGTAGAGCTTACTCAATTAGCAGACGATGTGCTCCAACACATGCCCTCTGCCTATGCTGAGAGTGACGAGTATCTTACTTCTGGGTCCACACAAATCAAACGCCTGCTGGATCACTTACATCTCGCAGCTTCTCGAGAAGAGATTTTCCTCCAAGTTGTGTGTCTTCAGCGACAAATTCTCGAGTTGAACACCCGTAATCATTGGTTAGGGCCTAGATGGCAAAGACGACTCAAAGATGCCGAAGCTCGCAGAAAAGTCCATAAACCAGTTGATATTGTTGGAACTTTCACAGAGGATTCGGGTCACCTGGACCTGCTCTTTCACTTGGGTATTCCGGTATGGTTTGTTCGCCACGTCTCCAAGACACCTGAAGCTCGGGTTAACAAAATTGTTCCATTCATAAGTGAAGGTTTTCAGCAGCAGTTATCACTTCCTTCCGGGCATGATATAGACTGTAGGGACGCAACGCCGGCGCGTCGAACTGTATACGACGGCCCCGCTGAAAAGCCAGAGCGCTATATCGCAATGGCAGCTTATGTCCGCTCCTTGTTCAATTATCCCGGCCTTTTTGGATCTTTGGAAACTCGCATCGCGAATGCACATAATGCTTTTCAACCTTCTTCAGGGCCTCCCACCACCTCTTCTTCCACCGCTCGTAACCAGCCTTGTGAGTTTGTATTGGTCCCTTCATGTGTCCGAATACTTATCAGCTGCAGATCCCACGCAACAGCGCAACAAGCCTGTTACAAGCCGACGAGTAAACACATTTCTTGAAATGCCGCCGTCTGTTCCAATATGGGAAAACGCCCTCGATCTACTCTCAGGTTGCAACCAAACCCTCTCTAAAAGCAGCGAGATCGCCAGCGGTTACCATCTTCCACCTCCTTGTTTTTTCCTCGCTCCTCAGGATGTCAAGACAAGGAGTAATCTATTTCATGGGTGGCTGAGAATGCGTGATCTTGTCCTTTATCTTCTCGCCAGCCCGACTTGTGACAGTCTCTGCTTTTCCTGCGATGAATGGCGCGTTCTTTTGGATACCACTGCAGGTTTCTGGAGTCCAAATACCTCTGAACAGGAGACAAAAAGAGGTAACCAACGTCTTCAGGTGATGGCGGCCATCGAGAAATCCCTGCAGCGGAGCTCAATTAGCTTGAAGCTGGAGGCGATTGCACCTCAGGTCACGGACTTCAAAGAGCAGAACCTACTACAATCTAAGCCGCCAGAGGCTACAATCTGCCGTCGCATTCTATGGGAGGTCAATGAACTCAATTTTCGCCAGGAATTGATCTCGCTTGATCGTCAACTTGATACAAGTCACAGAAGCTCAGTGGACCGTAGGGACGTGCTTGATGCTTGCTGGGCGGGGTACGCTGATAACGTTGACAACCTGAAGGGAAACGAAGGCTTGGCGGCAGAGGTATCAGAGGATCGTCTACCCTTTTTGCGTGCTTTGCATAGGGTGATGTCGACCTGGAGGGGTCACAGGCCAGCTGAGTTGCTCGAGAGCTTGCCGGAGAACCTCCAAGTCCATGGTTCTAGTCTTGTAGTTGAGCGTTTTGAATGCGCGCTGGCAAGCTTCTATACCTCATCGTTTTTGGATGTATTTGGTCGCGCGGCTTCAATTCCACGCCGTTCTAAGGCTTTCCGCTAGCTTATTGGCCCTTTTATTTTTCAAATCCATCGTTTACAAAACCTTGTACTTCGTGCTTTGATAATGTGTGTAACTAGAGCTCTACAGTTTTCTATGCAGTTTCTCTAGCCTCTGAATCCATCTGCAGTAACCTGCATCCTCCGTTTTTTTTTTGTTTTCTTGTTTTTTTTGTTGGGTCTCGCTACTGGGTTAGTGGTTGTTCAGCCTGTTTGCCTACAGCATGCGGTTACTATGCAGAATAATCCAGATCTTACCTGCAGGTTGTGAGTGTGCCTAAGCACTGGCACGGTTACATAGAGCTTCATGCCGTGGTGAAAGGCTGAGATACAACAAGAGCTACTACTCCCGGATCCCGCGGAACTGGAGGCTATGTAGACCGCGTAGGATGGTTGTCGAGGACGAGTGCCATACCCTCCTGCTATGCGAAGCCCTTATCATGCTTGCAAGAGCGGCTCTATATGAGACCTGCAGGAGCTGCATAGGGCACAGGGGCTTCCTGCAAGCAGGGTTTAAATCTGGACTGGTTTAATAAAGCTGGCTTTCCTTTACAAAGCTCCCATAAATATTTATCATAAAATGGTGTTCTATCTTTCACGAAAGCACTGCGTCTGAGGATATCTTCTTTTTGGATTGCATTCAAGACACTAAGCAGGTATCTGACGACGCGGTAGCTAGATCTAAGAAAATCGAGTCTGCCCAGGCTTTTAAGTCATGAGTCCAACGGCCGTTGCGCGTCAACCAAGCCTTCTTACCCTAGGGGCCCTGCGCTTCGAACTCCTCCTCTGTTTGGCCAACCATACTCCAGCCCACGACAATACCTCCTGCAGAGCACTGGGTCCCAGAAACGCGGATTTCGCCTTTCTGTGTTTAGGGGTTGGAGTGGCGGACCAATGCTGAAGAAAGGATGACTGTTGCACCAGGAGGGAGCTTGAGAGGTCGTGGTCTGAAAGGACGGCGTGGCCGCCGTTCCTCCAGCAGCGACGGCGAAGGGTAGGGGTCATTTTTTGAGCCGATAAAGATGTAAGACCGCAGACAATCCAAAGTTGACGTTGATCGAGAATCCCTCGTGAAGCCAACGCCTGCACCCTGCTGGTGCCCTGCCGTAGCAACTTCCTACCGACGGCGTTTAGCACGGTTTCTATTCCGCCTCCTTTGCATTGGAGTGGGTCTTCATCGACTTCACGCTCGACCGCCTCGGCTTTCGTTTTTTTTTGACATTAGAGCCAGGCATTTCAGCGCATCCGAAGGGGCATCAAGGGAGAAGGCCAAGGGTCGCAGGCTGACGGCGAGCGGGAGAGAGTGGGTGGAGTAAAACGAGGCGGGTCTTTATCGACATCCTCTGTTGTCGAAAGGTTGCTCTCCAGCTCATCGTCCACCAGATAGGCTCGTTGCAACAACAGCTTAAGCGCTTAAGGTCCGCATCAGCGCATACTTCAGCCGTGTCCTCGAGAGCTATCAGCGCGTTAATGAAGTGTTCTAAGCAATTGATTTGTTAGCCAGCTGCAGAAGTAAAGTTGCTCGGAGTGAGGGTGAAGAGGCTTTGTCTACTAAGGCCTGCTCATGTCCCTCATCCAAACGCAACACTATCTTTGAAGCATCCGAGTACCGAACGCAGCAAATAACGTTGCCCAAGGATTTCGACCACGAGTCTGACGCGTCTAAGCGTGTCAAGTGCGCTGAAACGTGCCCAACGGAAGAAAGGGTTAAAGTAAAAGAAGGACTTACCACCATCTCAACCAGTACACACGAAATGAAAAGCAAGAAGTCAAGAATCAACGCATGAAAGTTGCGTGACCACGGGAAAACAATTGCTGTACGGGCGCCAATTCGCTCTTTCCTTAACTGCGGATTTTTCCTTGTGAGTACATTATTCCTGCAAACTTATAGTGGCAGCTGGCTATTTCTACAGCTATATTTGACTTTTAACACGATTTGATCTCTTTTAAGTAAGGGAGAGAATGGAGAAGGGGCTCAGGTGAGTCTGCTTGTATCCATGTTTTCGCTCTGATACCGCATCCCATTATGTGAAATAGGCGTCTTTTGGCACCCCATCTCTATGCACGGCCTCAAATTCAAAGCTTATTATGCATAATGGCCTGGTCGCCGGAATCCTTCACCCGCCTCACCTCACCAGGTTCCGTTTTCTCATTCATCGCTCTCACATCGATGTCGAAGCCAAGTGCCTCTTCTAATTCCAAGCTTCAGGTTGCCTCTGCCCTTCCTTGCCCCGGACATCGTCTAGTCGTTCATCTGTCTTGGATGTCCTCCGCAGACTTTCCGTTTTGCAAAATGCCATGGCCATTCCGAATCTCTGTCGCCGAACTCTATTACGTCTCGTTCGCGAACACGCAAGTGGGACTCGATAGAGCCGGCCCATTATCTGGATGGCGGACGGATATCGCTGGCAAGAGTCGCAGGTCGAGCTTGGAAAGCCGTTAGATCGCCCACGGTGTTCTGTTGCGTCCTTGTGGGTGCCCCTCTCCAGTCTCCCAACGTTTCACGCCGCTGATGTTGCCTTTAGTTATATGTAAACGCCAGCATTATCCCGGCACGTATATCAGAGCATAGTTAGCTATCTTTGACGTACATGTGCTCTCCAATCCATTTCCTAGCCTGACCCACTTGATGTCTAAGACCGAAATTGAGGTTGGACCGCCCTAGCTCCTATTACTGCTGGGTTGCGGCGACGAAGCAGCACCCGCAAATTCTACCTCTGGGTGTAGTATGCCAGGGGTTGGCGCATGGGGGCTTGAATATTGATAGAGGTGGTGTAGATGTTGTTGGCGTACGTGCTGGGGGCTGTAGGCTGAACGGTAGGTCGAGTAAAACGCACACACTTACTTTAGGGGGAACTAAAAAGATCTGCCGAGATGGGGTTAGACGAGGCATGTCTTGGATGGAGGCTGCAGCTGCCCAGTCAAAACCTACAATGAGAATATACGAGGAAATCTGCGAAAATCGGCAGATCTGAAATCGCTCAGATGCCAGTCAAATTTTACAGATCATTGTTGTTTTTTTCTGTGTTTATCGGAAGAATTTCTGCAATTACAGACGTTATCCGAGAATCTATGTTAACTACTGTAACTACTGTACTACGTTACGCTCCACCTGCTCCTCCCTACATCCTCCTCTGCTCAATACGTTTCGCGCTTGATAGAGATTTTATAAGTCAAATGAACGTCAAAAGCAATGGTAAAATCACTTACAATAGCTGTCTCGGACTCAGAAGCGGCGGGTACTGGGACCATTTCGGAGGATAGTTTGAGGGACGTTCTATGTGTATACAATGTGAGCGAGGTTGTAAGCGAACGACGACATCAAAAATGTACAGTACACCGCGGCTCAATAGTTGCAGGAATGTTCACTCTGTTAGTAGCGACAATGATAGTATCGTTGGATATCGCCTTAGCAAATAATACAACCAACCTAGTTGAAGATGGGAGCGTGAGCATTGTCGGTAGCAGAACTGTAAAAGCGGCGTTGGCAACAGAGATACGAGTAGAATTGTGAACAAGAGCATCAAGCATCGAGCATTGCCCAACTCGGTAACATTGTGGAAGACAAAATTGAGAATTGTTCGCAGCAGAATTGAAAGCACGGCCGGTAACGGAATTATGAGACGGAAATATGAGACTTGTAGTAGCGGAATTGGGAGCATTGTTGGTAATGGAGTCGCGAGCGTTGTTGGCATAACAGAACAGGAGGCGCATTTCCTGTCTTGTCATCCGATGAATCCAAGTTATTGTCCGAATCAGAATCTGACTCACCTCACCTTTCCTTTCCTTCTCGTGCTTTTGTCTTCTGAAATCCAACCATACATCCACTTTCTAATAGTCACTTCGACTCACTGAGACGTTTTAAACGCTCCAGTTTCTGCTTGTAGAGTGATGGATTTGCCAGAGAAGTTCTGCAGATTGATGTTATACGGGTACCAAAAATCTTGTGTGGGCGGAATCCTGGAGGATATGAGCTGGCGAAGGTTGGCTACAGTACTGAGTGATAAAATCAACAAAAATCAGAATTATAAAACACTGAAAGCTTTGAAACTCACAAACTGATAGAAAGAGTAGACGAGAAGCCGCGCGCGTGGATCATCCGTTGGTGAAAGGCAGGTGAATTGCGAAGGAAATTGTAGGTGCGGTCACTATCATTGTCAGATATCTGCTTAATGAACCAAAATTTGAGAGAAGTTTGTGGGTCCGGGCGACCAATTGCCAGCTATTAGTATACTATAGTGGAAGTGAAAGACAAGAGACAAGAGACGAGATAATCACGTGAAAGGAATTCGAAACAAGAAGCTACTACTAGTACCACTCAAGTACTTTGGTAGCTTGGCGTTACTCAATGGATGTTGTGTATTTCTCAAAATTGACAAGTCTATTATGTTCACGTTGAGGCTAGTGATGGAATTGTTTAACCAGAAGAAACTCGTTCAAGAGAGAAAAACAAGTGAAAAATGTCGTCATCAACATCAAGGAATTGAGGTATGCAGTTTCTTGGCAGTTTCTCTACGAAACTCTCAGATCAGCTCAGATTTTTTACAAGTACTTCGGAAATTCTCATTGCAGGTTTTGACTGGGGCTGCAGTCCCAACGGACGTGGCCTCGACAAGGGCGGGGTGCGCTGTCTTTGCAGTGAAGTGCTTCGCGGATGAAATCGGCCATGCGCAGATCAAGTAGCTGAAAGGAAAAGAAAACATTTGTTGCTGTTGCTTAGCATAAGGTGCTTTTCACGCCGTACTCTGGAAGCTGTACAAAGTAGGTTTCATCCGAGAAACTGCGAAGTACGCTGACGGTCGACGGGTAAGCTTTTTCTCTCACTTAGTTCAGGTAGTGAAATTACAGAAGTACTTTAACACCAAGTTCAAGTCACTAGCGCAGGAGGTTGAAGCCTTTCAAGGTATTGTCACACAATAGAGTGACACAACCTCCCAACCTTACGGCTTTTATCTCCTTGCGTCTACACCGTTACGGCGGTATTCAAAATAGCGAATTTTGTTAGCGAGTCTCTGGACCAGTACTTTATTAATATCGTCCTCTATGACCTCCTTAGACCTTATCAAATACATGAGTGTCTGTCTTGGGGACTTCGTACTGCGTATCGGGGGATGTGAGACGGTGTAGTGAAACGCCTGGTCGGAACTACTTCTGGTATGTGGTATCGACACGGCGCGCATGAAGGGTGCCATCCGCGTACTGTTGCGGTGGGACCAGTTGTTATTAAGTATTCATTTAGGTTACGTCGATTGTCTCCATTACAAATGAGGGTGCAAACTTAGTTTTACGAGGAAGTTGGAACGCCTAGAAGGAACAAGTTGAGTGAAATTTATCTCCGCAAGTCCCTGAAACGCACCGTTTCATGAAGATATTTTATCTTTCTTAATGTCTCCCTTATCTTTCTCAATGTCTCCCTTATCTTTCTCAATATCTCCCTTATCTTTCTCAATGTCTCCCTTATCTTTCTCAATGTCTCCCTTATCTTTCTTAAGGTCTGTCTTGATGTCTCTAGCCTTCTTTTCCCAGCGCTACAAGGTGTTCAGTTGTTACTCAGGAAGGCGCCCTGTGAAATCTTACCCTTTTGACCTCTATTGGCAAGCCCTTCCATACTTTCGAGTACTCTCGGGTAGTTGTGGCTGGATGCATTGAAAGGTATTCAGCTGCATACAATTTGCTAGATGCAATATGACGTCAGAGCAGTCCATTCACGAGTCCCAACCACCTTACTGGCCAGTGATAGGACCCCCTGCTTTTAGGGTCATTGGAGCATTTTGAGATCTCGGCTGCAAAGTCGATGCTAACATTGACCAGTTTGAAATCTCAGAGCAGGTCCAAGTTCTACGAGGGACTTACCACCTGCACTGATGCTGTCAGAAAGATTTAAGGTGTTGGTTGAGGAGGTTGAAGGAGCCTGAGCGATCAATCGAGCTTTAATTGAAAGAACGACCGTTTGAGAATGAAAAGTTTCTACTTGTGTGGGGGGGTTGTCTTCAACGAGCCCGTTGTCGGAAGCGGCATCACTTGTGGAAGAAGAGGCAGCCTTAAAAGGCAGTCAAGATGGAACGGCACACACCTATGATAAGTCCAACGTACCTGTAGATGGTCAGTTTGCGTTTGCTTCGCTAAAGCGCTGCTCTTTAAATTTTCGAAAGCTGTAGACTAGAAAAGATGTCAAAGGCGTTGTTAACAGGAGGGTGAACCTTACATCTTCTGATACGATTGCATCAATGGCTTTGTCACTGACCTGGCCACTCAGACAATCGTGCTCAAGATGAGCTAATATTTTGAGCCTGGACTGAATGACAGCCAGATGGGATTGGTGAGGGGTGTCAAGGATTGCGAGTTGCTGCTCAAAGGCTGTAACAATATCGTTGGATAGCTATACTTATATTATTCGTAAAACCTGGATCCTTTCAGACGGAAATACTCACTTGCGCCTGTAGCTCTGCTTGACGTTCATCGCACAATTTCCGGAGCTTCAGAAGCGATTGATAGCGTTCATTGACCCTGTGCTCCTGAATGTTGAGTGTTAGGGAGTCCGCAGATACGAGTCGCATCTTCTGGAGAAGTAAATAAAGTTGTAATAAAGAGATAATCAGGTACGAAATCTTTGAGCTCACGTTTCCCAGTCGCTCGATGATATCAGGAGAGTCCTCTAGCTCCTGTGGATCCGGAGCCGAGTTCTGGATGCGGTCAAAGAAACAGAGCAAAGTTAAATCGCCAGGCTTACAATCCAAAACATGTTAGACGCAGCTTCCTGATATGGAGAAAATTCACAGGGCCTTTAGAGAAAAAGCTGAGGGAAGAGGAAGAAACTCGTCACCTTGAATAATGCCTCGTCGGAATGGCTAGGTTGGGTGGTGGTCATCTCTGAAAGATGAAAGACTCGAGCCTCGAGGTCCTTTGTGGTCATTTGATCTATATGCCGACTTCGGCATCCAGCAACGACAGAGGCTAGGTGGGTGGACTCGGGGGCTGATGTCCTGAGGCGAGCAACCGGTTCTGCCCTGTTCTAAGTACCAGACTCAAGATCAAACGGCACTACCGACTTGCATTTGACTTGTCAGTGGTAGAGTCGAGCAGATTAGTTGAGCAGATTAGTCTAAATTGAATTTTATGTAGCTTAAGTGCGATGTACATACATGTATACCTTAGCGGCAGATCCTTCGGGACTTACGCGTTATGGACCCAGAAATGCTCAATTCGACACCTTGCATCTATTATGAATACTCGATACATATGTTCTTTTTCACAAAGTTTCACGTTGTTGGTTGTCCGGCCAAATAAAGTCAATACCAATGCTGCTAACTCAGAGGCACCAGCGGCCAAACACATGGATATTACTGCCTATGAGTCTGGGCCACTCCAGAATACAAGCACTCACCAGCGAAATGAAATTCAAACCCACTGAAGCTATCCATTTGCACCCAACCCATTGAACCCGGAATCTACCCGACTATACCTCCTCCATCACTGTGTGTAATTTAACGCTAACAACAACTGGATGATCTCAACACCTGCATCATGCCTGAGGCTCTATCTGACCCTGATCAAAGTGCCCAAGCACAGAGATGCTTACATCCATCTCGTTACGTTGTCTCACGCACTGGCGGTAGAGAGGTTACGATACGCTGAAAGATATACATAGGCCTTACATTCCAAGTGAATGGCGACTATGCCGTTTCTGTCTGACTGAGACGGAAGAGGAAAGTCATGCCCTCATTTCATGCAATGGTAACCCCTCACTTTCTTTAATCCGCCAAACCTTCTTTCAGAACGCGTGCAGACTATCACCTAAGCTTGCTCACACTTTGACCTCCCTTAGATGTGCTGCAAAACTTACTGATTAGAGATCGTTTACTGCCGTTACTGGCAAAATACTTCTACGACATAGTCAACATATTTGCGCAGAGGGATATCTGGGTCCCGAGAGTGGAAATGCTTAGCACACAAGATGAGTGATATCTGGTTATGTTGTAGGTGTATGCCGTTGTAATCCGAGTTCACATTTGACCATACTGCATTGCGCCTTTAACCTTGAAAGAGGACCTGGTTGGGATTAAGTTCCCCACTAGTCCCTCTCGTGTGTGCGTCAAAGCTTTTGTGCGTTCCAGGACCCTACCTATGTACACAGCAACGGTGGAGACGGATGCCCTCGGCACATATCAAAGGCGCGATATGTGTAGCGTGGAAGCCGGCTGTTTCTAAATGGGACCGCGCCGGTTAAACCTACCTACCTACCTACCTTGAGGGGAGAAATTAATTTCATATTGTGCTTAAGTTATTGAACGCCATCTCCGAATCTTTGTAGGCATGATAGAGTTCAGATCATCCTACCTATGTTCTTCCTCGCTGAGTTTCTTGATCTTTATGCACTCTCCAGCCGCCTATTCAGTGAGAGCTTGGAGTCTTTTCACTTCAAATAATTATACTACCCTTCTTGATTCTATACACAAAAAGGACTCTTGAATGC
Source organism: Rhodocollybia butyracea (assembly GCA_015501585.1). Classification (NCBI taxonomy): domain Eukaryota; kingdom Fungi; phylum Basidiomycota; class Agaricomycetes; order Agaricales; family Omphalotaceae; genus Rhodocollybia; species Rhodocollybia butyracea. The sequence continues at coordinate 78,534 of JADNRY010000068.1, forward strand.
CTCGGGCATATCAAAATATATTCATTGATTAAAACAAACTAAAAGTCTTTTGTTTACTTAGCTAGGCCCCGGAGTTCTTTTGGTCACAAAGGTCCAACCAAAAATGATCATGAAAGGGATCTACTAGACCAGTGAACGCTCTATATATAAGGCTTCGTTCTCATCTGGGTTCATCCATTATCACTCACAACATGCCCCGCTTGGTAACTTACGAATCAGCGGAACGACGCCAGCTGCAGAGAAGACTGGATTTATACGACCAAGAAATTGCACACATTTCCAAGGAAATCGAACAGCTTGAAAAAGCAATCGCGGAAAGGATCTCCGAACGTGAAAAGGCGTGTATTACTCTCTGCTGTAGAACGGTTATATCATTGATTTTTTGTACAGAATAATGGCCTAGCGCAAGGCCTAGCGGAAGCTGTGTGAATTTTGCAGAATACCAATACTCTGGCAGCCCGTCTAAGTATGAAAGAAGAGGAGGTTACTCGTCTTGCAAAAGAACTCAAAGGGCACCATGGTGAGTGGCACTCACCAAATGAGGCTTACAATATTAATGATGATTGGATAGGCGTTTGATTAAAATTTCTTTCAGTTTACTGAATGATATCCCTTTACCGAGTACTCAATCGCTGTAATAGTCTACATAAGAATTCTGCTCAAGGAACCGACAATTGCCCCAACGATTGAACATATGAGGAGCATACTGATGAAAGATCCGACGGCAGTGGTTGCATCTACAAAAATTATAGCGAACGCGGCGCGCTGACAAGTTTGGTATCAGGAAAGGAATGGGACGCCAAAGATTCAACCGCTTACTGCATCGTTTGTGGGGATTTCCCTGGTAGTGCGATAGAAGGCAAAATATGCGGTGGGGAGAAAAGATCCCATCAAATGCCATCGGGTTTGAAACGTGACAAGTACAACATTTCCAAAGAGTTTGAGCCAGATCACCCAATAACACAACGTCCCGATTCGGAAGAGTACATTTATAACCAAAGTAATGCGCTACTTGTGTTAAGATTTCATAAGAGAAAAGCTGTAGTAGATACTCACCTCTTTGTCTAAAAGACTGGTATGACTCTGCGATCCCTTCTGTAGAGCCTTGGTATGTATATAGCTTACATTTTCTTTTTCACCCTTGGATCTCTCATCGTTAAACATATCCTATTTAAATAGAAAGGTGATAGTTTGAGTATATACGCGCTTAAATATCGCCAGAACTTACTTTTTCTCCTTCATCAACTGTGGTCTGCGTGTCAGCATCACACAGTCCTCCAACAGAATCCTTTCATAGTTTGAGATTGGTTGTTGTTGGAAACGTTGCACATGTACCCACTGCATTCAATTTCCTCTTATCATCGCTACCATCCAAATCCAATTTCCCCTCATCATTGCTACCATCCGAATCTAATCTTCCCTCATCATCGCTATCCTTCAAAAGTTGGACTGATTCCCTGTACATGCTTTTCCTGGGGGTGCTGAATACAGGGCTATTCTGAAATTGTTGATAATATACAACCCGGGGGAGGACATTGGAAGGACGTTATTAACTCACTCTAAATGATATTTTTTCAGGAGGAAGACTTTGCGACGGTCTTAGGAAAAAGCCTGCAGGCTGCACATAAAGATAGTAAGTTCGGTGAGGCTGCAGAAAGTTCGTTGACTTACTTCAGTAACAAATGTAGGGGGCCCAAAAGGTGTTGACCCCATGGTTTCTTTCTTCGTCAGGAGCAAGGTCCGAAATGGCTGGCAGCAGGTAGATTCACCTCATGTAAGTCGCGTGTCCACCACGACCGCATCCAATCAGGACATATGTGTTACCTGTGCTACTTATGTGTATCAGTGATATGATATCCTGATTTGGCTAATGGTTGAGCCCAATGGCTGCTAAAAGCGCTCAGAACTTTCCATCAAAGCTTGCAGCTGTTGAACATTGAACTTAGAACATTGAACTCTGATCTTTTTCTTTAACGATACGCATAGTGCTTTGATTGCACGAGAACCAAAGCAAACCAGCTCAGTGTTCTGTTCTCTGGATGATGATACACAAATAAAACCCTTGCATATCATTGCAGATTCGACTATCACCAAAACGTGAGACACCATTAAAATACGCTCACAACTTCCTCTTCTGTATCTACAGAGATAACGATCGGCCGATAGGCCGTATTAAAATTGTCTGGCTCTGACGATGTGCAGCAACTCCTGTTGCCGCTCTACATGGTTGTTCACGTTCAAGACAAAACTGTTTCGGGGCGTCAGTACGCGCACACAATATGTAGTAGGACCATTACGCTTGTAGAACAGCTCGAAATGCCCGGTTCCTCTGCGACATGCCAGTGTAGTGTGGGATTCCGCTCAAAAATCTCTCCCTCTCAAGCTTGCCAAAGAAGCAAAGCCCAACGTCACCTTTGAATGACCCCTTTACTCCTATCGCTCGGAGTGCCCAATTCGAGGTTTGAAGGGCTGGGTTATAAGTCCCCGCAACGAGGTATCTTTGTCCCTCAAATAAAACGAGGGTGACATAGATGTTATCGCGATGGAAATTCAGCGCAAATCTTGAGAGGAAGCTGATCCTGCGGTGATGCCCGCGAGAGGGCGAAGCTGTATTCTCAGATGCAAACTGGGTCCTGACGAGGTGTGAGCTTTCGAATCCCAAATAAAGACCAAAGGTAGAGCCTTGAACCTGATAAATAGTTATATGGGAAATTGGTAAAGATTATTCCACGAGACTCTTACCAAGTCCTCTGGTTGTGGTGCGGTTTTACCATTGAACATATATCCCGGAAATAGGGAGAACGAAGGAGAAAACCTTGCTCGAGGTTGCGAACAGGCAGTCAATCGATGCACTGACATGGGGACAACAACTAGAAAAGATATCGTGGGATTTGACCCTGATAGGCGACACAATGACACCCCTTTTGTCAGTTTATAAGTTCTGGATCCGATCAGATGTAGTGAAGCCATCATGACAGAACTCATGGACATACTTCAGGTCTTCCAGTGGCACCTGTGTGCGGATCATTTATGAACTACTTCCGGTCCAAATTGAACATGCGTCCAGCGCGTGTTCGTTGAGCGCAATAATATCTCGCATATTTACAAGAGGTTTTCAGCTTTTTTTTTTTTCCATAAAAACAGAAGAAAGGCTGTTAGCATAGAGAGCCACGACAGCCGGGCAAAGCGTCGCCTACGAGCCAATTGAGGAAGATTCAGTGGCCGGCCCGGATCAAGATTCATGTTAGCACAGCCACCACTATTTCCTTGAAAAGACAACAGATTCCTTGACGTTCCAATATACTCAGTTGACGAGCCATCATGGACCATGCCATCATGAACTTATTCATTTTCGTACTCGACCATATCCAAGAGTCTGTCCCCGACAGTTTGCTCATGGAAGCTAAAGCCTCTGTTATCTTGGCTGGAACGCTGTTGGCTATTTACTTCATGACCAGAGTAGGTTGCGTTATTACTTTTCCCATCGCATTAGTGGTATAATGCCTCCATAGCTCTTTCATGCCGCAGCCCTATCTGTTCCATTCGAGGATGCTGATCCTCATGCAGTTGAGAGGCATCGCCAAATATCTCTTCGAGAGATTGAAATCAGCAGACGAGAAGATGGTCTTGCATTCGACAAACTAATCTTCACTCATCAGAAGATGGCTCGATTTTTTCAGCGCCGCGCTGCACAGCAGATGAGGGAGACTGCTGAACTTGAAAAACAGCGGGACATGATTCTTCGGAATTAGGAAATGGAGAAGAGCCGTTGTGTCGAAGAACTATCCGTCTAGAAAGCTGGGCTTGTGAATGTATAATGTACTCAACATTGCTTGTACGCATATGAGTATAAAGAAATAAAGAATAAATGGCTACATCGAAGCCTCACTACAGTCAAAACCGAATTTTGTCTGTCTGACACGGAATCTCGTGCACTGTCTTATCGGGTTTATCCGAAATTTGGGCTATTCTATTTCTTTTACAGTCCTTGAGGTTGTCAACCCCGTTCGACATGTGCTGACCCTCATCCGCACACCATATTTATTCAACGTCAAATGAGGTGAAGCTGTGGGAAGGAGATCTTTAAGCGAAGGAGTGGTTAGAAGCATCAATGGTTTCGGGGTGAATGCGAGTAGAAACGTGTAGGGAGGTCATGAAAGGGGCATGTTCGACTTTTAACAGCAGAAGCATAGTCATATGCTGCCAACAACTCTCTGAAACAGCCTATTTGATACCGTGCTGATTTCAGAGTCTTCGAAGTGAATGTGGTACCGGCGGCTGTCATCCAATATTGTCGTCAAACCTCGCCTTTGCATGCAACCATCACTGATACACTCCGTATAGACGAAGTGGAAAAGAGTGGAAAGTGGGAAAGTGGGAAAGTGGTGATCGGACACGCTGACTGCGGGTGTACATCAGATTGAGAGCTTACTACATCCAGGAAAAGATACACGAGCATATCACAGTTCCCAAGCCGTCAGATGCATGATACCGTTACGGTTCAGGGTCGAGCTTAGTGGTGCAATGAGAGCATGACATATTCCGGGGAATCTGGCAGTGGAACAAGCTTCCCATTTGAGGTTGCGGTATCAAATAAAATCAACCAGAGCCTTCTAAACTCGCAACTCCGGCTTCTTGTATCCACCCCGATGTCTACTCCTATTCAAAGGCGCAAAATTTGCTCTGGTTTTGACTGTGTGTTATTATCGAAGCAGTCACAATCTAGAGGAGAGAGAAAGAACGACAGCCATTCACCTTTCCCAGTAACTCGAAGCACTTCTCCTGATACGGTAGGCCATATTGTATCGAGAATGAACAATCGCTGAGAACAGGTCGACAAATCTATTCCTGAAGTCACTGAAGTTGTGAGTTGCATGAAACAGTGAGCGTAGTGGCAGCTGATATCAGGATATAGACCCTGGGTGGAGAATTTGTGCTCGTTCCAGGATACTTTTTAGAACTCGTACCAGTCCCAGGTCAGACATCGGTGAGCATTGATCTTTGGGGTTCAACAGCACTTATATCATCCCTAAACGCTCTAGGTTGAGGGAATGGTGTTCGGACTATATTTTGGTATCAAGTTCGCCGATGCACAAAAAACCTTATTTGACTCGATCACTATTCGTAAGATCGTTGGAAGACGCCTTGGATTTGAATGTCGGGTGGATTTCTGGAGCAAATTTGGTTTCGACGTTACAGGCAATGACTTTTACTTAACTACGATCATTCATGATTGCCGTCGATATCTTGTGGTGGGAACTTATGACCAGCATCTTGCTGAAAGAAACATGTCACTGGAATCGGTTGGTTGCACGGATGAGTACAAAGGGGACATAGCGGTCTGCTTTTTCGGAAAAAAAGGCAGCGTTTTTTACAAGGACTTCCATTCTATGAGAGCACGGAAAAACGGGATGATGCTCTTCGAAAAGTCTTCAAGGCGTAAGTATAGGTTTTTTATTGGAAATGTTTTCAAACTGCTCACATCTTACTAGGTTCATCAAGAACATAACTAGTCATGTAGAGCATGGTGAGGTGCTTCGAAAGATTGTCCGTAGCACTAGTTAGAGGCGTGTGTTTGGTATAGCTAGCTTTGACTACATATCACGTGCCCGAAAGACTTGATAATAGGTGCTGGCGTATAAATTCCAGCAGGTTTTGCTACTACTAGAAATTTTTGAGAACGGGGATAATGAAGACAGCGACAGGTGTAGGAACAACAACAAAGATGAACAAAGTAGGATAAAAAAAGACAATAAGATGTTACGAGAGACAACGACTACATGTACGTCGGAGAAAGGACCGAACAGCCAGAAATGAACTACAGTAAAGCTCATAACAGTGCTTAATTTACTGCTGCAATTATGCCTCCCAAGGCGCACATATCACTGACTCTTCATCCGAACTCTTCGCGAAAGCCTTTCAATTGCGCTCCCCCCCAATCCCTCTCAACTTCGTTGGTTGAGCGGGCATTCTGATGATCATGATTAGAATTTCTGACTGAAGACAGGCGGACCAACTTACAGAAGCATTGATCAAGTACTCGGCCTTTTCAACAAATATTCGCGCAAAATGCGAGCAGTATACACCGCAGTCGAGATCGTTGGGCTGTTGTGGCACCTGGCTCGTTCAAAAGTCAGTCGCAGCCACATGAAGAATAAAAGCCTCTAACTTTGAGGGCTCTACCGGCCGGTAATTTTGAAATCGTAGCCTTCTTCTTGTCCTTAGCCACCAGCTGAAGATATTTGCCCAGTAGGTCGACAGTTTGAGTATGTTGAAATCCCAGAGAGTCCATGGTCAAGATAAGGGTCCTATAGAAATACTTTAGAGTTACCAATAGGCGAAAGTGGATAGCATACCCAGGCTCTGAGGATGTAACGTCGTTATTTGGGGGCTGGGGAGACAACGGGGCATTTGGTGTATTGGCTCAGAGTACGGAATAAACAAGTCTGGGTGGTATATAATGGCCAGATACCAATGGTAGCTTTTGCGCGAATTTTTAGAGCTCTTGCTAATAAACCAAAAGAGACCTACTTTTCATTTATTGGCACGATGAGAAATTTTTTGTTGAATATATCAATCTTGCGGTCCCAAGAAGGAAATTTATCGAGTCCGGATCTATGGGCTCATAAGAAAACCAGATAAACGAATGGTCCAGGAAATTTTACCTCCATTGCGACAGCTTCTTGTAGAAGAAGGAATTGAATAAGTGGATCTGGTTCGCTAGCTCTGGTTTGTTATGTAAAAGCTCAAAATACCACAACCTAATCAAAACCGTCATTTGTGCGTGAAAATGAGCGCAAAGAGCTAGTACAACTTTAAGATGAACTCCACAACGGTGTCATTCAACCACCCTCTGGGAGTCCTGTCCAAGTCAGATTATTTGAGCTGAATGCGCGTTGGGCGGTGGCCCAGAACGCTACAGAGATATTAACGTTCCCGTAGAAAAGGAGAAGGGGGAATCACATACATTCGGTCAGACATTTGGTCAGTTTTGGAAACTTTCTTGGGTCTGATTGTCTTGTTGGGAACGGCGGCCTTGGAAGTGCTGCCACTGCTGCGCGTTTTATTTGGTTGTGGTCGGGGGCCCGAGGGCGGTACAATAGGCAGAATGGTGTTTTCTGGATGCTTATTGAGCTCCGAGGAGGATAGGTCGAGCTCAGGCTCCGTGTTTATAATCTACAATACAATATAGGTTACACTTAAATAACTAAAAGAGATAGCATGACGTACCCAAGTTGTTAATTCAGAGCCTGAAATTTCTTTCGTTGCGGTGGGAGTATTTCCGGACGGAGTATTGTGGGCCTGGATGATAAAATGAACTTGTAAGAAGACTAGGTCCAAGCGTAAAGAAATAGCGACGTACCCAAGTCGTCAATTCAGAGCCTGGAGTTTCTTTCATTGTGGTGGGGGTATTTCCAGACAAAGGATCTTGGGCCTGGAAGATGAAATAAGCTTATAAGAGGACTAGAAACGAATAAGCGATACATACAGGAGATGTTTTTCTACGCTTCGTTGGAGGATCAACATCTGACAATTTTATCTTCTTGAACTTCAGAGATGCTTTACTTGATTGGCCTGAAGATGATAAGATGGTAAGATAATAAGTTTAGCAGATATAATCGTCTATACCTGGGCTATTACTCAACATTTTCCCTGACTGATACTCTGTATTCATTGCCCTTGGTTTCCTGGAATCAGTATATTAACAAAAGGGCGTGGTAACAACAAACCAGAACGTACCCATTCGCAATAAGATCATCTTGGCTAACACCGGCTGCCTCGAAAGCTTTGTCCCATGCTGAATTGTTTGAGGCCTGTCCCACATACTCACTATAATGCTGGGCTGCGTTCTTGCAAAGGAATCGAAATTCATCGAATGTTTCGTGCGACCAGGTGTTGTCCCTTGTATCAAACTTAATCGTGACTGTACCTTTACATCCTAGTACTCCTAAGAACATAAGACGGTGTTTCCAACAAGGGTAAAAGGTTTTACCACCTTGCTGAAAATCATTGCTCCATTTTCTACCTATTCCTGGGAATAGAGTGCGATGAGAGCTTTGGGAATCCAGGGCTTTCGTTGTAAATTGGACGCAAGGCGCTTCTACATTTGCTCTGCCAATCTACTTCGGATTAGATGACAGATAAAACTGTGTAGTCAAGACTCACCGCCACATTCCTTATGGATTGGGAAAAAGTTATGGTCTCCAGAAAGTTATCGGGTCCACGAATACTAAAACTGTTCACTTGCGAGCTGCTATATGGTCTAAAGATTATGGTGTAGCCGTCTCGCAGGTATTTAAGACCAAAAAGTATTCCTTTGAGAGGCAATCTCCTTGGCGTTGTTTTATTAAAGTTAAATCTTGGAGGATACATTTGTGTGTTTGAAGCAACTTCTAGGTTGTCCTTCATATCGCGACGGAAGTTGAAAGGAATAGGCGCTCATGCCCATGCGATCAGGTGATCACACATAAAGTCGTACATACTTGCCTGGCTAGCCGTCTTGTAGTTAGCATTGCTAATAAACTACAGAAGTCATCAGGACTAACAGTTATGTAGAGGAGATTTCATGTATCATAAGTGTATCAATCTACTTCAATTTTATATACCCATTCATGCGTTATGCTTCAACAAGTCAGGATTCCGTATCTCATTGGCATCGTTGAGCACAATGTTAGGTTATCCTTGGTTGTTCACCTTCTGTACAATACAATTCTAATTCTGATTCATCGGTACATAGTTGCTTACAAGTAGCTATCTATCTGTATCAGTACTACAATGAATGTCCATGCTATCAGTTGTACGTCGTACGCTATCTGATCTCAGAGGAAGTTTGTAAGTCGATAGTAAAGTTGATTCAAAAGGAGAAGGTGCGGCAGGGTTGCGGAGTTGAAGTTCCAGAAGTACGAAGCAGTTCCTGTAGGAAGGTTAGCATCGTGAACGCTTGCAAGTAGCTACATCAGTACTTCGATGGAGGTCTGTGCTATCGGTTGTACTATACGGTGTACGATGTCCAATCTCAGAGACCAGATGGGGAAGACCTGAAGGTGTGTAAGTCGATTTCAAAGTTAGAGAAGGTTGAAGTTCCATGAGCGCAAAGAAAGGTCCTGTAGGAAAGTTAGCGTTGGAAAGTAGGGTTAGAAGCACAATATGCACCTTGGCCGAATGCAAGAACACGCTCGAACACGCTCAGCATGATTCGTAGCGTCAAGGAAAGGGCGTGAAGTACAATCCAGACAAAGGTTGCGTATCGTAAAATATAAGAGACAGGTAAGGCGGTGAGCTACGAAAAGATATATCAGCGAGAGATTATGAAGAAAGAGAGTCGACGCACCAGTAGCCCAAATTCCACAGCCGGCCTATCAAGAACACTGAAAAGTGGTGCGAGCAGGAATGCATGTTGAGCAGACTCAAAAATACGATGGAGGATCCATAAGCGAAGTCAAGATTGTCGGGAAAAATCTGACTAGCTTCAGAGAAACTGCAAGAAAAGCCATATATCATTGATTAAGAAAAATGATTTAAAGAATAAACTTACAGTCGTTGAGACCGCAAAAGATGAAACAATGGGTTGCCAGAGAGAGCACAAGTTGTCGTAGGAGACAAGAAAATGTATTAAGAACAGGAATAGAAGACGGAAGGATGAGGAGGACACTTCGTTCTTGCTGAAGTTGGTGGTCCAGAAAAGAAAAAGCAAAGCTGTGCCACGACGTGGGATTTGCGGGATATCCTCATAGCCACCAAGGCCTGGCTACCAAATATGGGATGCTGTGCCCGGCAGAATAAGCCCGGCTTGACAGATTATGTTCACTTTTTTTCCCACTTGCTCTCGAACGTCCATCAGTATAATATAGTGGTAGTCTGTATCGTATAAATATGGATTCTCTTGACGATGAACTTTTGGCTCTCGTCGAGGGACCTCGTAAACGCAAGCGCATCCTGAATGAAACCGAAAAGCCCGGCTGGAAATCGAATGAAAGTTTACAATTGTTTAGAAACCACGACTTGTATCCAGTGGATGGGCTTTACAGTAACGAAGAAGACAAGCAAATGTAGGTATTCTTGCCTTTCATTTGCCAGATTATTGACATTTCCATTCAGACTATGGCGAATGACCAAACTACAGCAGGAGATGATACTTGCCGAAAGGGCTGAAGAAATTCAAAAGGTCATTGATGCAAGGTCGCTGTCGTCAATGGTGGCACATCGTCAGAGTGTCGGTTCTGTCCTCTCGGCGAACAGGATTTCCACTCCAGATCCTGCTCCTATCCCAGAGTCCCCCGGAAATGCATATCCCACTCCTACCGAATCTCCACCCACTCCAGAGGCGTTTCAAGAACCGATATCATCTCTCAGCGCTCCAACACCGCGGTCTACCCTACATGAACACACTCTACACTCCAATCATTCTCCAGCTCCTCTGTTTGCTCGCTCCCCAACGCCGGAAGTCTACCCCAATGCCTCTCTCTCTGATCTAGAGCGTTGTCGGCTGTCTCGTCGTTTGGTTCTACGATTCTTCAAAATGACTTGGTTTGGGAAGTACATCCAGGGAATGTGGGTAAGATGTCAGACTAGTCCTGGAAGATATGAAATTTCACAAGTAAACGGTGAGCATCTTCAGGCTATTTCTCTCCCGAACCGTCTATTTACTACTATACTTCATGTTAGCCTTGTCGAAAGGAACAGTACAACCATACAAAATCGACGGAGTAATCTGCAATTGCACCGTAAAATTAGTCTGTGGAAGTGTCATCAGACATATCGCCTTGGATCTCATATCTAACGGTGCTTTTACCGAAGTAAGAAAGGTCCTTTCTCATTCAGGTCCATTCTAATGCTTCGCTAGGAGGAATTTACCATTTACAAGGAGTTTACGTCTCGGGATGACGTCCCCTTCCCAACAACGCACGACGTCGAAATCAAAACTAAAGTAATGGCCCACCTTGCTTCGGAGCTGAACCACATCAAACATCCAGCCACCAAAACATTCTGGAGGTTTGAAGATTGGCAAAAACGCGTACATTCTACCAAACTAGCACAACTCGAGCGCGCGCAACTAGAAATCCAACACGCAGAGGTCCTAAGATTAGACAAGCTGCTCACGGAATTCGAATCCAAATATGGCATCGACAAGTATACTTCCTTAAGCGGAAAGATTCGAAATGCCAATATCAGGCCTTTCAGCGAATGCAGAGTTCTAAGAGCTTGGAAAATCCTTCGGCCACCCCGTATGCAACTTGCTTAAATCTCATCGCAAAACTAACCCAAGAGGTAGCATTCCTCAGTCTAAAAACAAGATTGTATCGATGGCATCGTTGGAAGTTGACTTAGTTGACTTTTAGACCTTGTTTGGATGCGGCGCGTGGAGTTCAGATGGACACCTCTCTGGAGCCATTAACTACAGCCTTTGCCGATAAAAGTTAGATATACGGTTTTCTGTCTGCTAGCATAGTCAATCTATATGTTGTTTTCCGAGCCATTTTCCATTTAGGTTAGAAGGACCAAATGTCCTGTTATCAAATCTCTCGAGTATCTCTCGACAAATCAGTAATTTCATTGATCACATATCACTTTTCAGCCTTTTTCTCATCTCAGTAGGTGTTTCTTTCACTCGCCTTTGCTTCACCCAATTTTAGACCCCAAAACAGGATCACACTCGTGTATACTGCCATCAAGGGGCTTATCGCCTTTTATCACTGCATAAACATTTCGTGGCGCCCCGCAGACAGCCGTCAATCTCGTCCTCGTGTCAAATCAAATTTGGGGTTTGCACAAAGAAATTCCCCTTCTCTCACTTTCACCGCACTTTTACTGTCTACATCATGGCTGATAATAATGCTCATATGGCAGACGTCAACGACAAAACTCCTACCCAGCCGACTTTCTCTGCACACGATTATCAGGTAAGTGACATTATAGCATTAACTGACACCCATATATCTGACGGTGTCTCCAGCCTGCAAGCGCTGGCCCAGCCGGATCCTACACTACAAGCAGCAAAAGTCCAAGCCCTAACCCAAGTGCATCCTCCTCCCGAGGAACCTCCAAGAGGAGGAAGGTGGGAGATGAGGGGCGAGATGAAAGGCACCATCTCATACGTGATCGCAAAATACAATGAAAAAAGTTAACTACAGATGGGCATTTAGTTAGAAGAAATGCTCAGTATGAATTTCGCGAAATTCCAAAGCGAGATGATTGAATCCAATCGACAAAGTATGCAACAAATGATCTCCCTTAACACGGAAACCCTCGCGTCTGTATCAGCTACGATGACCACCAACTTTAACTCAGTGACCACCACCCAGTCCACCATCGCTCAGACTCTTTCGGGGGTGGCAACAACCCTGAACAACGTGAATCATGCACAATCGGCTACGGCGAGATCACTGTTAAATCTTGAGGAGCGATTAAACAGTCAGCCATCATTTCGCGGCCGAACTGACACAAGGGAGAGAGCGAGGAGGAAGGAGGAGAAGGGGAAAGAGAAGGAGACGGAGGTAGTTACACCTATGGAGGTCGACAGTGGGGATCCGGACCCTGAGTCGGGTGGAGCTTGGCCGGAAAGTGAAGAAGAACCAGAAACTGATGATGGGGCAGGCAATGATGCAGATAGCGAGGAGAGTGGCAAGGATGACACTTGGGCTGGTGTCTCCAAAAAAAAGAAGGTCAAAAATGACAAGGAGAAGAAAGCCGAGAATGCTTTCAAGGTGAGTATGACCCGCCTTTTGAGAATATCTGCTAAAGTGCATTATTCAGATGGATGTCTGCGATTGGTTGCATGAGCTTGTTGGCGGACGGCAATATTCTCTGCTAGCTACTGTCTCTGATCGAGAAGCTAATAATTTTGCTAAAGAGTTCAAGCAAAATCCACTCGCTTGTCCTTGTGGGATTGCGGACTTTCGATATTGCGTCGATAGAAAGCCTGCTTGTCCATGGAATAAAGGCGCGGCTTATGTTTTCGCTGATTATGTAGAGAAGAGGAGATTTATGAAGGTTTCTGGTAAGAAGCAACGCGATCGTCTCCGTGCAGCCTTCGCTACACGTATGCATTCTTTGGTTTGTGACTACAAGGAGTCCCAGCGAACTCAGGAAGAACAACTACAAAAAGAGCGGCTCAACAACAAGCGAACGAGAAAGACAACGGTGCGTTATGTTTTATTGAAAACTGAAACAGCATCTCACAGCGTCTGTTCTGGTTCCTGGTGTAGACCTTTAAACAACGATGTTCGACCATGGAGGCACTTACTTCACTTTGACAATTTATTCCGGTACTAGATCAACTTGGTATCGACGGTGTATCATCAGACGAACCAGACGACGCCGCCAATTCCTCAGGCTCCGCTTCTAATAATCAATTTGAAGTTCTGGAACCCCAGTGGCGAGATCCTACAGTTGGCAATTTCTTTTGAAAGGTCGATGCACTCCACAACCACACTCGGATGTATACCGATAGTTTTGGCGTGCGTTTCACTACTGGAGCTCCTCCCCGTGTTCGACTTCGCAAGGGGAAGAAAAGCAAAACTACTAAATATCCACGAGGCATGCCTTTCAACCTTTATCGTGCAGAATGGTTGGAAGAATGAGAGCCTGGGTGGCGCAAGGGAGGTCAAGGTCTAGTTAATGAAATAATCTGCCCTAAAAAAATGCGGAAGGACCTGACCTTTCCTGCAGAGCTCGATGAGTAAGTCTGGCTATCTTTATCTCCCAAGTATGTTCTGAATCTTTCTTTAGACAGCTTAGGCAGAAAGGATTCGCTTGACTGCACAATTTGCAGCTCGTAAACAACTAATTTCTCATGTGGCGTTTTTTTTCCCATGGATTGTGCTCAAATTCAAAGTAGTGAAAATTGACGTTAGTCCCACTAAGTTATCTCCTCCGTGAAGTAACGATCGCCCAGCGTTCAGCGCTCTCGGATAATTAATACCTTCCTTCCTGTTACACCTGCGGAACATTTCACGGCACACTGTTTCCAAAAATACCGCAGTTTACTTCTACATACATACATCATTGATACCCCAAGTATTTGGCGGTTAGATTTGATATCTAAACCCAGAACTATCAATGGCAAAAGAATTTACGTGCTAATGATTATCTGGATTGCCTTTTTAGTCGAACAATGGCCACTGTCGCAGGTGGGAATTCACAAACGGCAGGTCACAATTCCGCGGGTCGCTATCGATGTACACACGTCAAATTTAACAAGCTTCACCTTTCTTGAACTTCAGCTTTGAATTCGCCAAACAAATCGCATTGACAAGGTTTGAAATCCTTGAAATCCCCAGGGTGTGGAGGGAAATAATTCCACGATACCTTTTAGATTGAGGAGCGAAGAAACGTGCGATAGATGGGTCGCGCAGCCCCGCAAAAACCTGCAAAAACCAACCCGACAATATTGGTATTTGATTAGGGATTGGATACAGGCTTAGAAAGACACCTGTATCTTGGAACTCCACCTTTCTTTCCTTTCAAGTCTAATACTATAGTTGCGGATCAAATCATTTACCAATTTCTTCACAGGTTATGGCCGAAGAAAGTCACACGTAAGGTGTACTGGCCCTGCAAAGTCCTCCAACCCTTAAAAGTACTGGTTTAGATGAGCACATGGGGACTTCAAAAGAAAAACAAGGATCTTTTGCGGTGACAGTCACGCTATTATGTACGTAGTTGGTATATCAAAAATATTCAGAATTAGTCCTTCAAAAGTCCCCTGACACAATCCCAGCTGCTGTCTCTCTTTGCAGTAAATGGATCAAGTTTCTTCCAATAAGACCTGTCACTGTGGTCGATGTGTTGCTCAATACGCGACCAGATATAACACGTCGGCTGTGTTCATTGCCCACACCAGAGCTCAGCATCGATTTCGAAGTACGTATAGCAGCTCTGTTTGAGTGCCAGAGTTGGCTGGAGCTCATACGAAAACATTACCTTTCTGTTTCCAGATCCAGAAACTTTAATAGACGTAAACTTCAGTCGGTTGTCCCTAAATCTCCACAGCCCTCGTTTCACTGGGATGGAGGGACGGCTGGACAGCTCGATGCGATACACTGAGTTGTTGAGGCTTCCCTATTTCGACCCCATACCTGTAACCGCGGTTGACAACATGCCGATGGCTCTACTTGGCTTTATCTGTACCCACATCTCCGATGTGTTACAAGTAGACCATAACGGTAGTGAGGGTCGGCTGGTGAGCTCTGGAAAACGTCATTCACATTCAGTCGCGCGTCTTCGGGGTGATATTCGGCAGAAACAGACAAGGGGTACTCTATATCTTTACAGTGATATAACCTTCATCACCCTCCACACAGCTGGTATGAAAGATGTATTTATCGCGAGTAATCTACTGGTGAGTCGCCTTGTATGTGTATAGACGATTCCTGATTATCGTGATATTACAGCGCAGAAAGTTTGGAGTACCCAGCGATGCCCTGATGTTCAGAGGGGGACGTCATGTAATTTCGGATGCTCTCACGGTAAGCACCTCATATTCAGCGTTGTTTCTGCTTCATACGTTAAACAGAAAACTCCGCACACCTACTCTATGGTCTTCCTGATTTGTGCTCATATCTCATACCGCGGCTCTGTCGCTGATGCAATTATCGTATGTCTGTTTTGTGCACCTTCAAACTTCGAACCTTCTCTTATGAGTGTGTGTCAGAGCGCATTAGGTGAGGTTGGGAATAAGGAGATCTCTCGTGCTCAGTTGCTGCTTCGATATATACTGAAGATAAGTATTTTTTGTGAGTTCTTTGGGATCTGGCCTTCTGCGCTGTTGGTCCGCAACTGCGACTGTAACGGAGTGCAGTGCGGAATGGGAGGGTAGCCTTGTTGGCGCTAGTGATAACGTATATCATGAGGGAAAGTTAATAGCATTTTGCAACTCATGGAACCAGCAGAGGTGTAGGAGAGCACCCTGTATAACGGTTTCCATTGATGAGCCACAGAAAGGGTACACTGTTTTATGGATGAGATACAGAAATACTAAAAAAGGGCAAAGGTGCCACACATCCATACTGAAATCACACTGCAAGCTCTTAGCTCTCAGTTTGTGGCTGTGGAATTCCACAGGAACAGGAGGCCCGTGTGCGACATCAAGCACAAGCTGACGCGCAACGTCCAGCTGGTATGGTCCATGCTACCCCCCGCTACTCTTGACGTCACGAAAGGTCACGATTCGACAACATCACGACATCACGCCAGTGACTGTCTTGATGTCACGATGTCACGACGACTACGAATGGGAAATCTAGTATTGTAGAAAGCGCCCTCATAACCCGTCTCTTAACCATCCTTGCAGCTATCCTACCACCCTCCGACAGCCGCATGCATCAACACACCATCCCTTTCGCACCATAGTCCCGCCCATAGAGCACCTCTCCCCCACATTCCGCTTCTCAGGATGTTCCTGCTTGCCCACGATAACATACGCAAAACTCAGCTTTGCAATAAATAAACGACTCAAAACAAAAACCAAAACACTAACCGCAAACAAAAACTCCTCCAGAACCTTCGTCGCTTCATTCGCTTGAAACCCGTGCAAATTCAACACAAGCTCTGCTCTCTAATCCCCGCAACTCCCAATCCCGCCCATCGCTCCTCTATCAGCTGGATCGTCCGACCATCCCAAATCCCGTGCCCTCACAGCAAATAATGTATATCCCGCCCTCTCACGTACGAGTTCCCTCGCAGCCTTCTTCACTCCACTATCCAACTCGTGTCCTTTCCTGCGAATCGTTTGGCGGACCTTCCATGCGCATCCTCGGAGCCTTAAAAGTAAACCACAATGGGAATTGGGTGGGGCGCGCGCAGCAGACGGAAACGGGTTGAGCCGATTCTGAGCAAATGAAGGATGGTCAGAGTGACGAGGACGCTGCGGATCGGATTTTGGACTGGAGAATCAAGGATGAAAGATTTTGACAAATCAGGTAGTGACATGATAGTTGTGCCCTCAAGCGATACTTTTTGATACGGAAAGGCTCGGAGTTGACGGTGTGCGCGCCGTCCATCGCTTTTCCGTTGCAAAACCCTGCTGTCTGGATATAGAACCCAGCCAGCAGAGGTTTGCTGTCAGCCAGACCAGAAATCCTTCCCACCCCCTCAAGATAGTAAGCCTTCCATCGATACTTTCAACCAAGTCAAGTTTGTGCTTACAGTTGAACATTTTTAATGATAGTTATATTATAAAGAGATAAACCGTGGATTGTCGAAGAATCGCCGCTGATCGATAATAATCCGATCGTTATGGTCAGATAATTACTATGATCCGTCTCGGCAATCCCAACTACTATAAGACTTGCAAGTATGACAGTACATATGGTAAGGTAAGATCGACTCAGTTGTGTAGAAAGTAACTATATTATATACCTGTTAAGGTAAGATCAACTGTAAGTATGTCAGTAAGTAGATAAATAAATATATGGAGACGATCTCACCTCAGTTGTGTAGAAAGCAACTGAGGGAGTCGTATACGCCGTTTCTACGTGACCTAAATACGAGCTGTACAGTATAAAGTAAGCACAGCATATACGGAATGGGGATGGCCAAAGCTGCATGTATGAGTCCCGATATGTACGTACGGAGTAAACCCCAACACAAATTACAGTATACACTCAATTCGCAAGCCCTGATTAACCTATAATTAGATTATTACAATACAACGGACATTGCTCTACTAATAGCACAATCTAAATAAAACAGTATTCAAAGAAGCAGTAATATATTAATCGAGTTTACGTTAACAGCCAAAGCGTTTTCTAGCACCAATAATACAGCAATTCTACAAAATACAACATCGGTTTATATTCTAAGAAAGACGCGCAAAGAGCGGGAGCAGCTTATTTGAGATCTGGTGGGGCGTAAGCATGAAGAGTTCTTGGTGTCGTCGGTGGCCTGGAGCAAGGTGAATGGAGCGCCACAGGGTAGTAATAGGAGGACTTACAAAAAGGACATGAAGTCCGAGGCCTATCGACAGAAATCGACTCGACTTTTAGATGAAACAATGCCTCTGTGCAAACTCGTTAGATCTACAAATGAAAAAAAAACCGATAGTACACGCACCGACACGCCGTCTAAATCCAACGCCCTTGAACCTCCACAACCGACGATTCGGGTTGGGGCAATCCCGCCGATGTTCCTTCAGCCTACGGTCCAGACTATTCGTCATCCCAATCTTTAGTATCCAACAACCGTTGGACAGCACCCACTCCCTGATAATGTAGATAAACCTGATTCCATCTGCCGTAGAAATAGGGCGGCGGCGACGACAATTGAATAAACAACGAAGGATGTAATTTGGTCGTCGGGACATGGGTAGTAGTTTAGCGTGTGGTGAGACTAGTAGAGCGCGCTCGCGACGTGGAAGAGAAGTGGCGGATACAACAGTAAGGCTGGTGTGCGAGCTGGGCGGGAAGTGCCGGTTGTACAGTGGCTCGCGGTGAGTGACTGGCTCGTTGGTAGTTTAGTCGTGCTGACCACTACGTCGAAATAGAGTTTAAAGTTCAAGTTCCCACCTCAACATTCTAAGACGCAATAATACAGCCCTTAGCAGCTTAATCACTCCTTTCATACAACTAGAACTGCTCAACTACCTTCTGGCCCAGGGATTTTCTTTTCTTTGAGATCTATTGTACAGGTTCTAAAATAATGTTTTTCCCAAAATAATCGGTACATCTTTCATTGAGATCTGTTGAAACTAAGCGGCCCCTCGGCGTGTCCAGCCGCCCTCTGCGGGCTAGACGCAAAAGGATCTGGAAGCGCGTTAAGCAGTTCTTTGCAGTCTGAACTTTTAAAGGTGGTCTGCAAAGGGTTCCTCCCCGGAATGGAGGCGCTGGGTATTCCTCTGCTCCCAGGATTCTAAATCCAGCTAGCAGAAGCTTGCTGCGGGATAAAGGGGCCTATTCAGCACTTCCCTGCCGCCTGTACTTTATACCCAGGCAGCAAAATTATACTAGCTACTTATTGGCGTACCCAGCAATCCTCACCTGTTGGAGATTTGAGCTCTGGACAGCTCAAGGCTTGGGAGCTATGATCCACAGACGGACAGCAAGGATAAGGGACGCAGCATATATTCGCTGCATCCAAGCCGAACTTCAGCAAGCCTCTGCTGTCAAAATTTTGAAGCAGAATATGAGGGCACCATATATTTGCTAGCATGTATTCACCGTTTCACCTTCCAAGCCGAACAGCAGAGGGTTGCTGGATATCCAAGAGCGAGTCTATATATACAAATGTGCGTTTACGTACTACATGTCAAAGCGATACATACTGTCCAAAAGATACATGCTGATCAAGATACTGATTATAAACATGATACAAAATTAGGAGAGACGCTTAAGTGCTGATAGAACGCATTGGACGTCGTTGGGCCTTAATGTAAATAACTCCGCGTGTCTTCTTCGGCCTGGGGAATAGTGAACGGACGAAAATAAGCCAGACTATAGAAAAACATACAAAATGGGCACGGTGTATGGGGACGATCAACGCAAAAGGTCTCCGTGCGCAGATGAAGCAGCGCCTCTGATTCGAAAAACATTTGTTGTCATGCGCGAAAAGAAGTAAAAGATAACAAGCGTACCTTGGCGCCGCCGGAAATTCACCGGTATCCAGTCCAGTGGCACCCGCGCGGGGTTGGGGCAGACTCGATCGTGTTCGCAAAGTCTGCGGATGAGGTCTGTCGACATCCCGATCTTCACAATCCAGTCTCCAGCCTGCGTCATTCCCTCAAACAAAATATAGACAACTCCCCAGCCATCCGCAGCAGAGATTGCACGGAGGATACGGTATAGAATAAGCTTGTGTAAAACGTGAGTCAGGCGTCGAGCCATACTTCGTAGGGGAGGATAGAGCTTTTGGTTCGGGGAGAGGTCGAGTTTACTCGGTTGGATACAAGAGAGGGAGGGAGAGGACTCGAATTGCGAGCTGTTGTATCGGAGAGAGGGGAGAGGACTCGAATTACAAGCTGTTGGATCGGAGAGAGGTCGAGTTTACCGAGGGTGGGCGAGGACTTGACTTGGGAGGTGTTTGGATGGAGAGAGGTCGAGTTGAATGCGAGAGATGGTGGGAACATCAGGAAAAGCTGTTTTTGCCTAGGTGACCCCAGAGTGGCCTAAAGCAAACTAGGTGACCTATGAATCCTATGGCATCCTAGGAATTTGGGCTTGTCCCTTGCCAGTCAAGGCTCTTGAGGATTCCCTAGGGTATCATAGGCAAAGCCAGGGCAAACCTGGGCAGACCTAGGCTTGCCTAGGGAATCCTCAAGAGCCTTGACTGGCAAGGGACAAGCCCAAATTCCTAGGATGCCATAGGATTCATAGGTCACCTAGTTTGCTTTAGGCCACTCTGGGGTCACCTAGGCAAAAATGGCTTTTCCTGATGAAGGAGGTCGAGTCTAGGAAAGGTCTGCGGATGGGAGTTTTTTCGTCAGAGGGGGGTGAGTTTGGGACGTTTGGTGAGAGGGGATGGGCAAATTACTTGATTGAGTAAGATTGGATGGATAAGAGAGATGGCAAATAGCGAAGTGGATTTGCAGGTTGGATGAGTTATGAGTAGAAATTCAATGAAACTGGGCCTGCAAGAAGATCTTTTGTTGGGAAACTGTAGATCGTGGTGTGGCTAGGATGCGAGAATGAAATGTTCTGAGAAATAACGATGAGGCTACGCTGCGAGGTTCCATTCTTGAGAAAGGTAAACGCGGTAGGTCTGTCGTCAACATTCGGCCACTTTCTGGTCACTTTCAATAGTACAATAGCAAGAAAAAACCGTCTTTGACAACCCAGCAGGTGTGAGCCTATCAACACACCATGATACCCACGCGAAGGAAAGGCTGGAAGAATCTGCTTCGATTTGCATGTATTTTGCTATAGAAGAATCATGTATTTATCCTCAAGTTAATATGCCTGAAAGACAAATATCTTCATCTATGTAGTTCCTCATGTTTGTAAAGGGGGGTGAGGCGAACGCGTCAATGACTCCAAGACTGTGCTCAAATTGGGGAAGCCCTACTTCAGTGCTCTTCCAATCATTAGTCCAATCTTTAGCGGTCCCTGACCAGCCCAGGACGTGAGTCCACCTGCAGACATTTGCAATCTGGATTATAAATCCAGCCAGCGGAGGAATGCTGGAATGTGCCTGGTGTCCGACAGCAAAATTCTGCTGTCTGTATAAATCACACTGCGAGCTCTTACTTTACAAACATGTCTAAGTATTACAGAAGTTCAGAGACAAGACTTGCTCTCAGTTTGTGACTGTGGAACTTCCACAGGAACAGGAGGCCCGTGCGCAACAGACATCACGACATCACGCCAGTGACTGTCTTGACGTCGCGACGCCTTGACTGTGCGACGGCACCTCGTCGTGATGCACCGACATCGCGACGTCCGCATAAATTTTCTCAGTGGGCTTTTTTAATAACTTCTCATATTTTTCGCACTGTGTATAAGTCAGGAATATTTAAAATTTCAGCGTTGAGTATGAGTTGAGGATTTTTAACAACATCTGCCCGGGATTATACAAAATTTTACAATTGCAATTGAACTGAGCAATTGATAAAGATTCGCGCCTCTTTCGCGGTCTGATAATTTAATAAAAACGCAGCATTTTCTACCTGGGAAAAATGTGAGTGTATGCTGAGTAATTTGTACCTTTACTCAGCATAATCCTCGCATTTTTGGGCTGTGCAAATGGTCAATTCCTCGCAGTGACAACAGCAAGCAATGAGCAATAAGCAGTAAGTAACTACAACAACAAGTCCAAGATATACGCGAAAGTGAGCAAAATGAGTAGTGTAAGTGATGATGGTACAGCAAGAAGTCCGATGCGCAATGGGATACAGTGGTTCATGAGAGTCGGTATAAAACAATTCAAGAGCCAATGGAGACTAATTCTAAGTTGGAGCACCAATAGCGTGAGCGGGAGCAGCATTGGCAGTCACTGCTACACGCCGTATCTGTCGGGCTTTTCGCGCAGCACGAACAATTGATGTACTGGAAGGAGGAGCGTTTGAGACATCCTGCGTAATGGGTGCTTCTTTGACGACGGCGCTATCTTGCCGCCCTTGAGGATGACCAAATACCTTCCTAAATGTACCAATGTCAGAGAGAGTAAGACAACAGAAAGCAAGGACGTACTTGTTCCAGCTCTCCAACAAACGGATGCCTCTTTCATCTTTGGGGTCGTCTTCAAAGTAGTCCACAATTTCCGAGTAGAATTCCGCATCACAGAAGTCGTCGTCATTGTGGTTCCATGTGTCGCTTGCGGAAAGTGCAAAGCGGGCCTGTATAAGGTTGAGATCACTAACGCAATGTAAGAACATAAACGGAAAACGCACCTGGACAGCGGCATATGCAATGTGACGACCAGTCACCCTTTGCATCCCGTTCTTGACTGCAATAGATTTCGGCTGGATCTTACCGTTGAATGCAGAGCTGGCACCAAAGAAAATCAAATTGAAAACCTGCTGAATATCAGTTGAGCAAAGTGATAAGTGAAAAGATGAATCACCCGGTATAGAATATAGCTTTGGAGCGTTCTGGGTCCTTGGGATCGTATGTGTCGATGTGGTAGAGGAAAGCTGGCCACTCGGTGGCAGGTATCGGAATTTTGCTGTTTGCGGCTTTGGTAGAGAATCTATAGCAGAAAACTCAGCATATATGCAATAAAAACGAGTGCACGTACTCTTTATCTTCGAACAGTGATTTCCGATGCTGCATAGGAATTATGAGTCCAAGAGTGGAAGGATGGTTTTGGCCATGACCCGCTTTTGTCTTCTTGGTGCGTTTCAGGTCTTCAAATGGCATCGTTTCGTATTCAGGATCAATGACCATTTCCTCGATGTATTCAAAGATGTCCTGGCGAAGTCTAGCACTGTGGTATTCACGAGCGGAACGAGCGTTGCCGGCAATCTAAGAGAAAAGAGTAAGCTGTTAAATGAAGATATAACAACCAACGTACAGTCTCCAACGCTTCAGTATACAGAACCTGGCCCTTGAGTGATGTTGCTTTACGAAACAGAGCACGCAGCTGTGGGCATATTTTGAGCAACTTTTCCCAAGACTTCAGAAGGCGAGTGTCGGTATCATCGGGCCTCAAAATTGTTAGCATTGAAATCAAGAGGTAAAAATGAGAACTCACTCAAAATCATCGCTTTGAGACACTAGAACCGTCGCTTTGATGGCCGAAACATCGAGATAGAGGTCAATATCTAGGACAGCCCATCGGCCAGCCTTGACAAAAGGCCTTGAACTCTTTTTGTCACTGAAATCCACGTTAGCAAAGTCCTAGAAATAAAATAACTATGTACAGCCCCGGGGTAGCCTTATCTTTTTTCTCCTTCCCTTTCTTCCTCTTTTGCTTCTCCTTTTGTCTACTTGTTGACTTGGAAGGCTGAGATGTAGGTTTTGTATGCGGTTTCTGATTTTCTTTGTCGCTGTTGGACATTTCGGATTCATTGCTGCTGTCACTTGAATTAGAGGACTCTGAAGAGGAATCCGGAGAGACTCGATGGCGCTTTCCGATTTGTGAAGAAGATTCAGCGGTGGAGCCAGAACGTTTTGCCGGAGGTTTTTTGGCCATGATGGTAGTAACGAAAAAGAGAGTGAGAAATCTTCGCGTAAATCGCGACGTATCATAAATCAGGTGACCTTGGACTTAATCAAATCTGATCGTGCAAGATAAAGTACGATAAGATTAAAGTGCTTCTCTTCTTTCCTCACGCATTCAAAATTTTAACGCTCTCTCTGCCCTCTGGAAAAGTCGGTTTTGTACTGCTTGATCAAGTCAGTCTTACACTCCTTGATTTGTACCTTGTCTTTGCACGACTACACTTGAATTTTGGATACTTACTCTCAATAAAATCATGGCCAATGAAACATCCTGCAAGCGCTGTGGAAAATCCTACGACCCACGCTTTGGAGGCAAAAAGCGGCATGAGAATAAGTGTCCTGGGGCCAATCGCGCAACTATTGAGCTAGCCAATAGTCGCAAGGCGGCAGCCAAAG
The DNA here is from genome assembly GCA_015501585.1 of Rhodocollybia butyracea. Lineage (NCBI taxonomy): Eukaryota > Fungi > Basidiomycota > Agaricomycetes > Agaricales > Omphalotaceae > Rhodocollybia > Rhodocollybia butyracea. The sequence goes on from JADNRY010000068.1 coordinate 102,521, forward strand.
CGTTTCAGATGGCAGAAAAGCAGCGGAAGAAGGATAATCGGAGAGAGGCTCGAAAGAGAGAGAAAAATCCCATTTGTCTTTTTCTATTCAGATAATTGATATACTTATACTTACCGACTGTTGAACTAGGTGTCAAATGAATTGCAAGCCTTTCCTATCATGGCCGAAGAAGTGGGCCAGTCAGTCACCTGCTATATACCTACTATTAATCTAGACTAGCAGGATATTGAAATGGACCAATACCCCGAAGACAACAACGGACAGCCTTCTGAAACCAAGACTTAATGAAATTGTTCAATGTCATTTACAGCCTGAGGACAACAATATGGATGTAGAGATGAATGTAGAGATGAACACGGCTGATGTAGATATTCCTCCCACGGTTGAACAGTCTCAAACCACCACAACTGGCCGTCCAAAACGACAGCGTTATTTAGCGGCAGCTTTCCGGGATTATGTTCCATCTCAACCAAATACTCTCCCTCCAATGGTACCAGATCGTACCCGATATGGCTCTCTTCCTCCTGCTCCTCCTGTAGTCTCCTCACCTGTAAACCCACCATCTCGCTCTCCATCTCCAGAACTATTTCCTCTTCCTCCGATGGCAAATGTCACAACAGAACCGGATGAATTCGGACTGTTTCGTATCTTTACTCAGTATCCGACTCATCAGCCTGACGAGTTCATCTCTTTGGATGATTATTGTGATGCAAATACTTTCTACACTGCTCCAGCACCTGCGCGCAATCCCAAGAGTGTGTTCGGACTGCAAACATCATCTGACCCACACCAGCATGCTTTGAGGGCCTTTTTTCTTCCAAGTTGCAGGAAATTGATGATCTTGTTCAAGTCCTTCTTGCGCAGATGGCTACTTGGCATGCTTACGCCAAGTTGCGACTTCACACTGACCTTACGCTGGACTCATTTGAAGTGGCAACCACCAAACTTGGCCAACTCTTTCGCTCATTCACTACAAAAACTGCTGAACAGTTTGACACCCGTGCTCTTCCTCGAGAACAGGCTGCAGCAGCCCGACGCCAGGCTCGTCAGAAGGCAAAAGGGAAAGAAAAATCGGGAACAAAACCGCTTGGCAACACAATATCGCAGAAGAAAATATTAAACATCAATACATACAGGTTTCATGCTCTTGGCGACTATCCTTGGACAATTCGTACCTTTGGAACTACCGACTCATATAGTACACATATTGTAAGTCGATTTTTTGTGTCACCTCTTTCTGCCTTATAAGATTCACAGGGTGAACTTGAGCACCGGCGGGTCAAGAAGCTCTACAAGCGAGCCAATAAGATTCAGTTCACTTTTCAAATTGCTCGCCATGAACAGCGTGCTCGTATAATCCAAAAACTTGGAAAAAAGAAAGCATCCGAGTCGGTCGCTTCTGGACCCGCGTTATCTTTTACTGACACCGACCCTCTTCCTTTCACCAACCCGACTGATCGCTACCACATCTCCTCAAACACTCGTTACTCGGAAAATCTTACCCTTTGGCTGAGAAACCTTTCTGATGACTTGGCTTTCAATGTACGTCATAAACATTTCTTTCCAAATTTCTACTGATTCATTATTTCATAGAATTTTCAATTAAAACTCAAAGACCACATCCTGGAACGTATCCTTGGTATACCTGAAAATGAATCTGAATTCACTGATAAAGACCGCGCTACTATCACATTCCGAAACAACAAAATTTTCCGACATAAAGTCATTCGCTTCAATCACACTACATACGATATGCGACGTGATCAGGATTCTTGCAACCCCCAAACCCATTCCGATATCATGCTCCTTTCTAATGACAATGATTGTGTGGAACACCCTTACTGGTTTGCACGCATCATTGGCATCTTCCACCTTGATGTTCTCAACTCCGGCCCACTTTCTAAATCTCGCGGAAGCCCACAGAAATTCAATGTTCTCTATGTCCGGTGGTTTGGTCCTGTGCCAACATCTGAGCAGCAGTCTTACGGTATCCATGCCAAACGGATGCCTATGCTTGGATTTATTGGCTCTGACAATGCAGAAGCATTTGGATTTGTTGATCCCTGTGATGTTATCCGCGGCTGTCATATTATTCCAGCATTCGAACATGGGAAAACTGACCAGTTTCTGCCAGGGCCCTCACTTGCACGTAGGGAGACAGCCAATGACGAAGACTATTTTCGATATTATGTGAACATGTTAGTCTCTCTGATATTCAATCTTCTACCCTGGTTAATTTCTTGGGGCAGGTGGGTTGATCGTGACATGTTCATGCGTTTCCGGGGTGGGGGAATTGGGCACAAGTCAACACTGGATGCTACACAGGTTTTTGAAGAGCAGAATAATGTTCAGTTCAGAGATAGTGAAATATCGGATGATGAGAGTGTGGATATGGCGATCAAGCTTGACAGCATGGAACTCGAAAATGGGGGCGGTAGTGACATTGAGAATGACTCGGAGCACAGCCAGAGTGACAGCGAAGTGGATGGTCAGTCCAACCTGGGGCCTAATGATGGAGAAGGCGACACGAATGAGGAGGAGCTTTTTGGATTTGATAAATTCTGACTTTGTTGCTCGTTTGTGCTTGTACGGTGTTATTTATGCATGTAATAATTGTCACTGCTCGTTTCTGCTTGTACGGCCCTGTTCACGCATGTAAGATTCCCGTGGCTTGTTATATCTTGTATGAGCTTGTGTGCGCATGTAAGATTTTCGCAGCTTGTAAGGCCTTGTTTGCCCCTGTAAGAATACCTTAGCTTGTTATGGCTTGTAATCTCCTCACAACTTGTATGACCTTGTTTGAGGCTGTAAGGAACCCACCTTGGCTTGTTAGGCCTTGTAATATTCTTACTTCTTACATGCGCATAAATGTTTCTGACATTTTTGCTGATGGTCTTATCACGACTCTCTCTTATGCTGTTCAAATTGCACAAAAATTACCCGCTGTAAACTTTAAATGTCCCCCATAAACTTTCGTTCTTTTAACCTGTAAGCTTTGAATCCAGGAAACTTTCATTTTCTGCCCCGGTAAACTTTGATTTTTTTTCGCCCCGTAAATTTATCCCTGGAAACTTTGATTTTTTTGCCCGTAAACTCCTAGTGGACCTGTAACTGTTCAGTCTTTGATATTATTAAGTGGTTGCACTGACTTGAATTTCTGTCTTGTAATTTGGAGTTGTACTTAGGCGTCTGCATCCTATCCACATGATTTTGAGTCATTGAAGATTGAGTACTCAATTGTGGTGCTCTTCAACGGTGTCTCTTGCTCTCTGCAGCCTCCACTACAATTTTACAAGTTATATGCCCAGGGAGCTCCCCTAACTAAATCACAGACTTTTGGCTCAATTGGCCAAGGAAGAGAGGACCCTATTAAAGATGGACGCGAGTCCCGGTCATGTTCCGGTACCTGCGGGTATGATCCGTCGGAATACCCGCAGACCTGTGACCGGCCGGTCCCGGTACCTGTTTCCCATGGGTCACACCCACTCAAACACCATGCAATATTTATTATCTTGTAAGACACATACTACAAGGTTGGTATTTAGTACATACAATCATTAAAATGGTGTATTGATCCAAATCGTGATGATTTAGACTTGATATTATATCATATTAATGAGATTGCTCTCTAGCCTTCTCGACAGTTTTATCATATGCCCAGAGCTCTCCCCTAACTAGATTACAGACTTTTGGCTCAATTGGCCCAGGAAGAGAGGACCCTATATCATATCTGTGAGATTGCTCTCTGTAGTCTCCACTACAATTTTATCATATGCCCAGGGTGCTCCCCTAACTAGATTACAGACTTTTGGCCCAATTGGCCCAGGAAGAGACGACCCTATATTGTATATGTGAAATGGTGTGACCAAACAATCCTGCTTGCTCCACTCTTGTTCTCATTCTCATGGATACATCTAGTATGATATCCCAAGATTGAATAGTCCACTTCCATTATCGCACAAAAGCTGGACTATTGTGCAAACAAAGATAAGTAATATAAGTACAATAGAAACAAGTGTAGATTAGCAAGATCAAGGTGTAGATCAATATAACAGTGCAAATTAACAAGAGATTTGGCTTTCCTTGCATCTTTATTAGGGCCAGCAACTGAGTTGTCTATGATCCTATCATAATCTGCTTGTGATAGGCAACAGAGATGACCTTGCAGGTCCCATGAGACCAACATGAGACAGCCACCACTTGCTGCAAGAGATATCAGTATTAAATTACAATATGCATGCAAGCACACACAACCACCAGCTATACACAGATACTTTCCATGTGTACAAACATGAATGGGCACTGGAGTTGTTGACCCGAGAAGGTAGTGTGCAGGTGCATAATCTTGTTCTTCATTCTGGTATGAAGCCTTCTGGAATAGGCTCACATCAGGAAAAGCTGTTTTTGCCTAGGTGACCCCAGAGTGGCCTAAAGCAAACTAGGTGACCTATGAATCCTATGGCATCCTAGGAATTTGGGCTTGTCCCTTGCCAGTCAAGGCTCTTGAGGATTCCCTAGGGTATCCTAGGCAAACCCAGGGCAAGCCTAGGTTTGCCCAGGTTTGCCCAGGTGTTCCCCAGGTGTTCCCCAGGAGCACCTGGGCAAACCTGGGCAAACCTAGGCTTGCCCAGGGAATCCTCAAGAGCCTTGACTGGCAAGGGACGAGCCCAAATTCCTAGGATGCCATAGGATTCATAGGTCACCTAGTTTGCTTTAGGCCACTCTGGGGTCACCTAGGCAAAAACGGCTTTTCCTGATGCAAGTGCATTCAAATATTGGCTAGAGTTTACAGTAAGTGTTGTATAGGATTTTTGGGTAGTCTCAAGTGCAAAACTAGACGGATGGATAACCAGGCATCCTGTATTCCAACCACCAACCTTCACTAACACTGGTCCCTCACTGACACTCACTGCAGTCACTGCCAAGCTCATAGGCTGTGACACTTGCACAAGTCAATGTTGTCAGTAAATGTTGGTGTGTGGGACTTCCGGCGTTTTGAAAAGCTGTTGGACTGACTGTTGCTGTTTTGCAGTCTAATCTGACACATAGCATCACTCGCGGTGCACTTACTCTGAGTGTGTTGTAAACAATTTTCCTGGGCTCATTTCATGTATCAAAACCCTGGTGACTCAATTCCAAGTATCAGACTATAAAGATGCACTTCCCTGGGTACCAATCACTTTGTCATACGCTCTGATGAACACCTAGTAGGGGGCAAATATGGATATTACTCTGCGTGTATGAGATGCTTGGAAAGTGTGTGAAACAGTTTCATTTTGGGCCCTGGGTAGAGTCAGAAGATTGACATGATATTGTATCCTGAGTCCCTCCTCTGCTGATTGGTTTTGGTGGCGCATTACTTGCTGCATGTAACGCCTACGGCACGTTCATTGCCGTTAGCGCCGATATTACATAATTAGTTCACTCTTATCCTCGTACCACATACTCATTTCGGTCTATTTCTCTAATAGAACGAGATCTTGCTCATGGTCTGAGGCATTAAGAGTCAGGGCTCTTACACTTTTTTGAGCAACCTTGTCCTGAATAGGACTATTACAGCAATATGACCACACAACAGCACAACTCAAGCCATGACTCTGTCATGGCTCTGGCTTACTCTTTTCTTTCTCAAATCCTTTCCATGTTCCCTCATGATCCTCTCTCACACATCTTTGGGATCCTGGACTTCTCCTCCCAGGGAATTCAACAGCTGCTAGTCAACTTTAAGCAGCTCTGGGAACAACATGGTCTTTCAGTGGCTGGTAGGGATTTGGCAGAGGCAGTGGTGCAGGATTCAACATTAAGATGTTTCTGGGCAGTGAAGGAAGAAGGTTTCCAGGCAGAGGTCTGTTTTCAGATGATAGAGTCTATTAAGAGACTGGGAGAAGAGTTTGGGATGGAACTGTCCAAATCTCAAACACCACCTCCTGCTCCAATTTCTCCATCACCTTTGACCGCTCCTACTGCCTCATCACCGACTCCCACGCTCGCTTCAAATGCATTGAACGCATTGAAATCATCTCCACATGCTCTGACATTGGTTTCACCCTCCAAACCCACTTCCCCTTCATTTCGACTCCAACCAACCTCAGAGTTTGCATGGGAGGTGGCTGAACTGCGGAAAGCAGGCCGGAAACTCGAAGTATTCATGGATGAACATGTCATGGGGCTCAAACACACAGCTGGCACACCGCCAGCTCGTGTTCATCTCTCAAACACTCCAACCAAGTGTACACCTGTGCCTTATATTGCCCCTGTGACTGCTGTTCCACCAACAGGCCTTCGTAAACGTGTCAAACACAATGTGTATGGTGCGTTTGGTTCGCTCTTGCTTCGTTCAAGTCGTTGCCCATCCCAATCTGGTACACTCATGCCATCACCCTCACCCACTGAAACTCCCCATCACCATATTTGTGCTCCCAATCAATGCTCCCATTCATGGCGCTGGAGATCTACTGTCTCCAATGTGCCACCACGATCTCAATCTGGACTTAGTGTCAGCATCCAGAGAATCCGGCGATTTTCACAGGACACTTTCTCTTCTTCTGCACTTATGGAAATTGCCAGCATACTACATCGTACGTTACCTATTAGATGACTGTATGTTTCTCTTTGTTATGTTTTCCCTTTTCCATCTTTCTCTTTTATTTTTTTTTGGGTAAGATGGACCTGTGGGGTCAATCTAGGGGGCATGTGTAACGCCTACGGCACGTTCATTGCCGTTAGCGCCGATATTACATAATTAGTTCACTCTTATCCTCGTACCACATACTCATTTCGGTCTATTTCTCTAATAGAATGAGATCTTGCTCATGGTCTGAGGCATTAAGAGTCAGGGCTCTTACACTGCACTCCAGGAAAAGGGATGCAGTGGATGCGGTTAAAGCAAGCCTGGTGTAGATGGCACAAGCCTCCCACAAGATACAGTTCCACACTGCTCTTGAAGGGCAAGATCAGTGACAACACCTGTGAGAATCAACACCAATACCAGAGATGTAGGAATTTATGGATAGGCAGATTTGCAAGTGCCTCCGTGTACAAAACCCGGACTGACTCATATGAACTGGAGTCATAATGTGTCAATATTGCATTGACTCATTTGTAGTACATAGTTACTGTGCATTGAGTCATTGACTGTGCATGACTGTGCAATGATTCTAAATGACTCATAATGACTTGCCTGGACTTATAGCAAGTCAATTCCCTTATATAGTGTAGTATACAGTTGTATAGTATATAAGTACAGTCGAATCTCCCATAACTCATACCACCATTAACCCATACTCTCCAATAACTCATACATTCTCGAGGTTACCAACTCGGTTCCCACTATATAACCCATACCTCACCGATAACCCATAACCCATACCATTTTGAGGCCGACCCGGGCACCATAACCCATACTTTGATCGGACCGGCGAGACCCGGTGCCAGACTACTAAGGGTAAACGAGCGGAGAACTAAGATATTCAGAGATTTACATAGATTTTTGAATAATGCCATATAGGAAAGGTTTTAGGTGTCTAGTTTACGCAGAAATTGTTCCCCAATCATGCCAGCAAAGCCTCTGGGAGCCCTGAAGAAATAATGGATGATGCATCCATTACTCTACGCCCTACCCGTTTGTGAGGCTCTTCAGGCTGCAATAACAAGTTCACTGAAGACAGGGATGAACCTTCTGCACGAAACCTTGTGGTAATTCTGGCATCATCTGGCTGCGCTACCTGTTTGGAAGAAACCCGTGCAATGAAAGATACCTCAATTACAGACTTTTTTAATCGTAAATAATTTGTTGTTGTTCTCATCTAATTTTGGCATCACAGATAGGTAGAATATCTTGAAAATATCATAAAACACAAATTAAAGGCATTTTTGGCCCGAAAATTTTGAGTTTCTATTAACCCATACTTTCTAATAACCATACCTTTGGGTGTAGACGGAGGGGTATGGGTTATGGGAGATTCGACTGTACCTAGTTCTATGGAATGAGATCCCATCAGGTTGTTGACCCAGGGCTTTACCCATCTCTACCCTCTGGTGTGCTTTTGTCCCCACATTTGGAGGATGAGCGTAGCTTGTATCTGAATTCCCCCCTTTACAACAACAAGAGATAGTCAGCAAGAGTCAGCAGCAGGGGCCAGCCACAACCCACCACTGCTTGAGCCCAGCGCGCGCTGACAATTGCCCATGGTCATTGACCAGCATTGACTTTTACTGGTTCACATATGTCTATGATCATATCATAATCTGAATGTGGAAGCAAGTTGCAACAAAGATGACCTTCCAGGCCCCATGAGACAGTGACTGCATGCTGCAGGAGATATCAGTATTAAATTACAATGTGCATGCAAGCACACACATCACTGGCAGTGATACACAGATACTTTCCATGTCACTACAAGCATGAATGGGCCCTGGAGTTGTTGGCTGAAGAAGGTAGTGCAAGGGGTATGCGTCGGGCGGCTTGGTCATATCATGAGGGGAGGGGAGGGGGGGTCCCGGAGTCCTTAAGGTCAAAATATTTTTCTTACTGTTGGTGAACTTTTTGTGTTAGAATCAACCAAGTAGACTGTTTATGACCAGATAGAGGTTTTTCCTATCTGAAATTCCAAATTTCATGAGCCTAGACAGGCTAGACTGTTGAACAACAGTATGCCTGTGATTACTGACCCAAGAGGGTGAGGTATTTGTTGAGTGTCCATGTCCTGGATGTGCTTGAGTGATTGGTTTCTACTTCTTACATTAAAACAAGAGGCTTATACAAGGCTTATACTGGCTTTAGTACCATATACAGTGTCATAGGCTTCTCACATCACCTGAAACGGGCCGGTTTTGAATAGCATATCCATGTGACTGTGGGAAATTACTTCCCATTTTAGGTAGGTGGGGGAGGGAGGGGGAGGATGCATGCTCTTAAGGTCCAAAGTCATCATGATATTTAAAATTTAAAATATGCACACCCCTTGAGGTAGTGTACTGGTGCATAATCTTGTTCTTTGAGACATTGCAGATCATGTGGGTCTGGTGTGAAGCTTTCTGGGATAGGCTCAGGTGCATCCAAATATCAGCTGCCAGAGTCAACAGTAAGTGTTGTATAGGATTTTTGGGCAGTCCCAAGTGCAAAAATAGACAAATGAATAACTAGTTACTAGGCATCCTTAACCGCCCTTGAGCTCAGCTCTGTTCAAAGTGATTCAAAAATAACGCACCATCAACCATCAACACTCTCCCCATCCTGTTTCAACTCTTTAAGATCCTTCAGAACACATATACAAAACTTGTGGTTTTTTGATCCTCTGGCATTCTCTGAGGCTGTAGAAGGATTGCGGTGTAGAGAGGTGTATCGCGTGTTGTGCGCATTTCAGCCATCATGCATGCATGTGACTTGGCTATATTTTCCAGTGATCCGGCCAAAACAGAGTTCAACCTTTTTGCCATGTAAGCAAAGGATTACATCAGGTAGAGATGTCCACGAGTCCAAGTCTTCACAAGTACTCGCAGGTAAGATCCGTGGGAAAACCCGCAAGTATGTGACTCGTGGATCCCAGGATCCGTTTCCCACGGGTCAGGCGCGGGTCACAAGTCAGTCATTTGCAATTTTCGGTTGACTTGCAAGTACTTGTGTGACTTGTGCAAGCAATATGAACTCATATATTTGTTGTTGGTGATCAAAACTTACAGTAATTAATAGTATCATATCTATTATAGTACTTATCAAGTACTGCCACACATGTTTGAGGTTGTAGACAGCTCACAGCGACTGAGCGCTTATTTTAGCGCCCAATCGCCGTAGGCTGTCTACAATCCAAAGCCTAACTGTCAGTACATTTTTACTTCATACCATAGTATGAAATTAGTGTAACAAGTAAAGTACAGGTTTTTAATAGCATTATACACTGTACGATCACTGTATGCAAGTAAATAATGGTAAATACTTGTGAATATAGCTGTAACTACTTGATTAGTGTGCGGATCCACAAAGTACTTGCAGATAATACTTGCGAGTCAGTAACCCGTTTCCCACGAGTCAGCCGCGGGTCACGAGTCAGGCCACAAGTACTTGCGCTCCGGATCCAAGTATACTTGGATCCGGACTCGTGGACATCTCTAACGTCAGGTGATGTAATTCTACTTGACATTTCAAGAGGGAACCTTTTAACAAGGGGTTTCAAGTTTTACAAAATGTGACCGCAGGTCAAACTTTCTGAGACAAGCCCAAAGGTCAGACTAACTAAATATGTAATCATTCCCACGGCCTATATATGGTATATCAAGATTAGATAACTCTGCCCATACACTTCTTTAGCATTGCTTTGAGCTTTTCCAATTTCTTGAGGTAAACCCTTTTGACTCTTTATGTCTTTTATAGTAGTCTGGCCATCCATGATCTAACAGTGAACACTACCCAATTTGCGGGCTGGTTTAAATATCGTAGTTTACTACGTTACTGCATTACTTGTTATCACTACCTTATTCCCATGTTGTTACACTTATTTACTGTGACAGTTCCCTAGTTGTTCTTTACCTTGTACTCTTGTACTATGTCTCTTCCCGCTTGTCAGATATAGCGTGGTTCTCACAATTGGTTCACATTGTGATCTCAGTGATTTCCGACCTTCAGCACAGTCGGTTTACACTGGGCTTTTCATGCAACCCATTGCATCAATGGTAAGGTTATCAGGGCTCTCCTATGCAGTAATTAATCTGGGTTAGTGTTGCATATCTGATTGACTTTAATATACTTAAATGCCACTCATCCTTGGCTCATTCATCCTCTTAGTTGGCTGTACCTAGCACTAGTGAGGTTTATTCTAATGGCTAAATCGATGGGCTGGCAGCTATCTTCTTGGCATATAAAAACCAAAATTTGGCCCTTTGGGAGGGGGGTCAAACTTTTTTTTTTTCTGGCCTCACGGCCAGACTAACTAACCGACCCCCTATTGGGCGCTTAATTTCCTGAACCCCCTTGCCTTTTAAGTTTTGTGAAAAATTCAAAGTTTACATCCAGAAAAACACCCCTTTGCCAAGGATGATTCACATCTTCCTGAGGAGCTACCAGGTGCTCCCAATGACCTGGAAGCTCTAGATTTCATAGGCTGCCAGGGGACGAGCTATAATTCCCTCAGTTTCTAGGCAACAAAGGAGACCCAGGAGAGTATTTTTAGGCTATCCTCAAGATGTCCCTCAAGTAGCTTTTGTAAGCTTCAGGTGTGGCTAAAGAACAGTCAAGGAGCCTGGAGGATAATTAGAATACCTCTGAGATATCTCTTGAGAGGACAATACCTATCAGAGGTTACAGAGAAACATCCTTTGATTATTACAAAGGTTCCATGTAGAGCTTTCAAAATGACTTCGGAAAATTCTTAATACTCTGTGAGCAGTTGAGGTTTGTGAAGAAGAAACTGACTTGCCTCCTGTCCTGCCCAGGAAGCATCCCTAATGCCTCTGTGAATCCCTCAGATAGTATATCTTCAAATAGCTATGGCTGCACTTGAACTTTCCTACAGTACCGTCTAGAATGTCCCAGGAATGTCTCAGGATGTTCTTAGGCTGTCCCAGGGATGCCCTGGGCTGTCCTAGGCTGTCCTAGGGATGCCCTGGGCTGTCCCAGGAATGTCTCGGGATGTTCCTAGGCTGTCCCAGGGATGTTGTGGTCTGCCTTCGGGCTGTCACGGAACATCTCTTCAAACCCCCAGACATACCTCAGAACAGCCATGGCTGAGCCCCGACTTTCAAACAATGACCCAAGGAAGCTCAACAGAGCTGCTGGCAGTTTTAAATTTAGTTCTGAAATCATTTTTGCTTTCCTGGAATAAGCGACAGTGGGATTATTCCTGTACTCAAATAATATTTGATAGGACAATATATATACAGCAGAATGAGCAAATGCAGATATGAAAGGCGAATAAAGCAAATGATGAATGAATGGAGCAGACAGTGAATGAAGCGAATGGAAGATGCAAAGAGTAGCGAAAAACGACTGAATATTTTGTGTCACCGACCCTCATTGCTTCCAGCCATTGTCTTGGATCTTAGATCTCTCTGCACCCTAGTGTTCCCGGCGCTTTTTGCTCCTCTGGTGTTTTTTTGCCCTTTGGGTTTCTTCCCTCCCACGTCTTGTTCTTCCATCTTGCCAGAATTCCTGCTCGTGCTCGGGGATTGTATATTTTCCTCCTTTCCATCCGCATCATCGTCACTGTCAAGCTCTATCACGTCTTCTAAATCCGTTATCCCCATCTTGCTCCCGATTTCCTTCCTAACGTCCAGTTTTGGGCTATTGTCTGGGTGATGATCTGATCCCTCTGCTTTCGACTCGATGCTGCAAAGCTCCACCTTCCTCCGCCCCACAATGGGCACCTTGGGAGTTCCTGTGTCTTCACTGTCAAACACCGCGCCAAACCCCTTGTCTCCAGCATTGGACCTGCGGCTGCCACTGTCGCCGGGCCCCTTACTATCGCGGTTGGACCCTTTGTCGAACCCCTCACCCTCATGGCTGGACTTTCCATCCGAGTCCTTGTGTTTGAGCTTGGAGCCCTTGTTGTCATTGTCGTTTCCGCTGCCGTTGTTGCTGTTGTCGCCATTGTCTTCACCGTTGTCTTCGCCATTGTCTTCGCCGTTGTCTTTGCCATTGTCTTTGCCATTGTCGTCGCCATTGTCGCCGTTGTCGCCGTCATTGTCATTGTCGTTGTCGCCGCCAGACACATGGTCAAAGCCCTCGCTGTCTCGGTTGGGCGCTTCATCGGACTCAGCGCCCTCACTGTCACGGTTAGACTCTGCATCAGACCTCTCGCCATTGCTTGAGTTTACCACGCTCCTCCTCTTGGGATCCGGTTCCCCCTTCTGCTTCTCCTCCCCTTCTTGCTCTTAGCCGCCTTCCTCAAGTTCTCCTCTGTTTCGCTCATCATCTTCCCTGCCGTCTTCACCTCTTTCGTCGCCTTTAGCTTTATTGCATTCTTGTTCTCTGCCTTCTTCAATGCTATCTCTGGAATCCTCGCCTCTGGCTTCCGCTTTGTCGGCTTCTCCTCCTCCTCCCTCTTCTTTGCCGGCTTCGCTGGTTTCTTTGCCCCCTCCTTCTTCTTCGGCGGCTTCGTTGCTTTCTTTGTCTCCTCGTTCTTCTTTGCTGGGTTCTTTGCTGGTTTTTTGGCCTCCTCCTTCTTCTTCTTCGCTTCCTTCTTCTCTGCCGCCTCCTTCTTCTTCTCCTCGTCCTTCTTCTCCTCACTTTCTGCAAAAGATGACAATGCCTCATAATCGAATGTTTGAACAGAAAGAAGCGAATGACTGGGTGCTCTAAAGCGTCATTACATATGAGGGCCTAGCTAGATAAGTGCGACCAACAACTTACCTCATTCTTTCATAAGTTTTTTTCTCTAGAAAATCGAAGTATGCCGGAGAGTTCACCCGAATCCTGTCAATGCTTTCCCATATGGCATTGTATCTACAGCAAAATTATGATAAAGCAAGTTAGTGACAGTAAACCAATGGACTGTTGTTCACTGACTGATCCCGGAGATTTGTTGCTGAGATATGTATACTCTGCCTCATTCCACTCGCATGCTCCGTTATACAGTGATAGATCTGCAAATGAGGGTTTGAGCAGGTCAACAAGAAGTTGAAACAAATACCGTTGCCGTCACTGCAGCGATAAGTCGTCTTATTTTGCGCGTCGACTAAGAATGCATGAAGGATTTGGGCAATGAGCGAAGAATAGAAAGGCTTTCCCGACTTCTTTTCCTGAATAAAACAAACCAGTGACGAAAAAGATAGGGAAAACACAAAAGAATTACCTTGAAGTCAACACCTTCACAGTGGTATCGGCCTTTGCCCATCAGCCAGTTGGCCAATTCCGCCTCAAGAAAACATTCTGAGAGCAATTAAAGGAAATAAAAAGGAAGAAGCCTTTACCTGAGGCCCTCCCTCATCCACTGAGCTAAAACCAAAATAAGGATCCACGAGTGTTCTGGTCTGTTGCGCTAAGGCATAACGAACATCGGATTTGCTATAACCCATCTGGTAAGAGGGTTTAGAATGGGAGCATTGGAAGAGCAGAAGGAATTCACCCAGTGTAGCAACTTATCCAGTGCCTGAGGATCCTTCTTGGTCACACGTAAATCCTCGAGTATCCGGTTATCATCACCTTGCTGCAAAACCAACTCCTCTTCCAGTACTTCCATCTTGTCAGAAGGAAACATATCCAGAAGGCAGATCGCCTTTCTCACTGCCTGTTTACTTATCTTTGCAAGCGCATTGGAAGCAAGATCGCTTTGAAGGACTTTTGCCCTGGTTCCATTCTGTTTGTTCTTGTTCTTGTTCTCCTTCATCATGTCCTCGATAACCATCTGAATAAATGGAACATATGTACATTAGTGGAAAAATCAAAAGAAGTAGATTTTTGCTCACATCATCTCCTTCATCTCCATTGTCTCCATTGCCTCCTTTGTCTCCTTCACCGTATTCCATTTTGTGAGGTAGTAACGCCAAACCTGGACCTGTCAGCAACTATTCCGCCTTGGAGCACAGATCACCCACCATTTCCTGAAGTGCCCGCGCGAAACCGTTGAAGGTAAGCCTGTTCTTGGTCATTAAGTTCTGTGGAGTTGTAGTATGTGCAGTATGGAAACCTTATAAGACGAACCAACCCAATCCATCTTTTCTCAATTCTAAGCGCTCGCAGAATGAGATAAACTGGCTGGTTCTACAAAGAGGTCCAACAACTTACCTTTCGGTATTGCGCCCTCTGCAGATGCATCGAACGTCCTCGCATAGGCTTGGACATGGCCCACCTGTCTTGGCTTTTCGGGCCATTTGCATTTTTAGAGGGTTGGGAGCCAGAGGTTTTTGGCTTTTTCTGAGAATGAACTGAAGCAGAGTTACGACATTTGTTTCCGCCAGACATGAAAGAAGGAAGAAAGACGCGAAAATAACCACGTGACGGCGCTTGGAAAAACTTAAAAGAAATGATGGATCTGCGCCTTCATCAGTCTTTCAGACTGTCTTCTGTACATGAAGAAAGTTTATTAGATGTCCGGAGAGTAGGAGCGGGAGACACTGTTCTAAAAATTGAATGCAAATCATGGCAACCATCCTTAACCAAAACTACTGGAATACAAGTAATTTACTTAAGCACCATCTAAGCATCCTTTGAGTTTGGAATGACAAGTAAGATATACTGAAGAATCAGGAGAGCAAGTAGGCATACAGCAACTAGACGCGCTAGTGTGAACAATGAAAGACAATGGAAGGACGATGTCGGAGTCGGAGTCGTAGCGCAATGCTAACGGCAGGCGAGAGTGAGCCAATGCGACAGCAAATCGGAAACAAACAAGCACAGCGAACGAAAGTAGTCGAAACAGAGGAATGGCGATGCAATATAATCAGATGGTGAATATGAAGCATCGAAGCGGAACAATGGCGATGTAGCGCATTGTGGCGCGCGAAACCGATAACCAGACGGCGAATGAGAAGTGTCGAAAAGGAAGAACGACGACAAGGCACTTTGCACGACGATTAGGGTCAGCAAGATGCACAAGAAACAAAAGGGCGAGAGTGAAACTGGTCTTGGCGAGAGAACAAAAGGCAGCGCGGAATTAAGGAGAGGCGGGCAGCGAAAGAACCAGCTGCACGGGATATGACACAAAAAAAAAAGTCAAAGATTTCAAAGAAGACTTGTCTTCGCGATGGGTAAGGGCGAGGGACGCTCTCAATACAGCGGGGACGTGGAGAATCGTCTCATCTCCTTCAAGGTCCAAGGAAATAGCAAAGAAGTTGTCGACACACGTCAGCAGGGTTTAGCAGGGCCTCTGGGCCCTGCTACTTGTAAATTGGGGATGCAAGCACAAAGTACACTGCGTACTCATGCACTGGGGTAATACGATATGCCGCATTGGTATAAAATATCGCCGCCTCGCACCGGGTAGGGACAGTAACAGCGGCGCAGTGGCTGCAAATGTTCACCACTCTGTAGGAAGATCGGTTGCATCACCACTGTTCAGGAGTAAATGTTGGGTTTCCAAAGAAACGATATATTTTGAACTAATCTGAACAAGTCGAGTACGCTCGAGAGTAGCAGCCAGCTGCTTTTCTTGTGCAATGTATGAGGAAATGGACGACGGATCAAGGAGAGGTGTCAGAGAAGTCGCTCGCCCCAGCGCTGCTAGCAGACTCCGCCAATTCGTCTGGTTTGGCCACAAACTCTGAATCTGAATCTGAAGCATCGGATGCTTCGCTCTATGAGATGAGGGTGGCATCAGGGATATTCTCGTTCTTAAGACAGAAGAGGTACATACCTCCACTCCTTGGGTAGTGCTGCACAGGAAGGTCCAACTCCCTTGGAAAAACTCATATGGTGATTCGTTGATATGCTTCATGATAGGATCCCAGTTCAAGTTGACAGGACCTTCAGCCATCGCAGTGTCCACAGAACTTTTTTTCAAAAGACGCGATTAGCACTGACTCGATGTAGAAAGAAAATCAACTCACTCTAGCCAATTTTTGACATTGTCCGTTGACGAGCTTTGAGATTAAGTGGATATGCAATGGTAGCTTGGTAAAATTCTTGAAAATCAAACACAGATCAAATTGCTTGAGACTGTACTGCACACGCTCAAGTGAAGCAATCTCTATGTTGGACAGAGTGACAAACAAAAATAGAGGATCCGTGAGATGAATTAAGCAGTCTGTTGTAGGCTAGTCGAACGGAAGTACGGAAGGGGACACCTTTGAAAGCCAGTTCTCAGAAAAGAATGTCAAGCTCCAGTGTTTCTCCATTCTGCGGAATCTCAAATGAGATGAAGCAGTGTGCAAGTGAGGGCATGCGACTTACAGATGAGGAAGCGGCTTCTGCAGTTGCCTTAATTTCCTTGTGTAAGATTTACCTTCGCTTCTGTTCTTGGTGCTACATCTCAATTTCATCCTCATCATCGGTATTTATGCTTCCTGTTTCGTCAAATTGAACATCTGTAGCCTCACGGAAGAGTTGGACATCCTGGAACAAAGGTAAGCTATACATAACATAACAGAAAAAATGTAGCTGACAAATGTTTTCTTCTTGTCGACAAGAATTGGGGATCTAAGGTGCACATGAACAATGACGAGGCTGAAAGAAAAGGTGTTTGATATTGTTGAGTAGCACGTCTACACCGTATTAAGTTAATAACGTCAAGCGATATTTCAAGGCAAGTACTCACTGACTTTCTGACCCATTTGAGATTGGTATCGAATGCTGTTCCGATGGATTTCTACTTCGCCCGGAAGCCTTTTACCATCTGGAGCAGACAACAAGCAATTCTTGCTCGATAACATCGATCACTTCCTTCTTCTGCGCCTCCCGTTTGTTTACGTCCCTTTTCAGCGCGTTGATTTGTTTATTGATCGAGTCAAAATGATGTCCATCCGTTGAACGGTATGAGATTGACCGAACAAAGGGAGCATCGGGATCTTCAACGGCTACATTTAAAGGTACTTATTACTTACCAACAACTTGACCCGGCGTCTGGAAATAGATTCGAAGGTAGGTAAAATCACCTTCGCTGGATCGTCCTCTGCAAGTAAAACGTTTTAGTCAGATTTTTCAGGCGGATGGATACAAGATTCGAACCTGTGCGGATGGCAGTAGCTTGTGCAACAATTCGGCTCAACGGCTTCGAATTCCACAGCACGCATTCCTTCTCGCACAAGGAAAGTGTTGCCATTGTGAACAGGACGATAGGCTTTTGCAAAATTAGTTAAAAATGATTGTTGAAGCGAATACAGCAACGTGCATTCACGAAAGTATGGCTTCGAGTACACGTCGAAGAATTTTACGCTCAACCTCTCAATAGAGCCGTCGAAAAGTAAGATATGCACACGCTTCCCGTGTTTGATAACTAGCATAAAGTTGATTCCGTTTAGGAGACACCGAATCTCCCACTTCTTGTAGGTTGCGCTGTGAGCCAAAGACTCATATGAGATTTAAGATTGTCAGAGCCTCTAGTCTATTCCGATAAAGCGTTTAAAGGGGAGAAAAGTACTGGTAATTGCGTCAGCTAGGGCGATGGTAATAAGAAAAGAAATTGTACGCACCTACTAACAAACACTTTTTGCAACATCTATGAGGGAGAAGCACTGGAAGGCGGTGTAACATCCACATTGACAGAGCGCACTAAAGAAGGATGGAGCTTTTCAGCGATAATGGAGCACAAAAGCAAGAAATACGTACCAAGTCTTGCAGTAGACTCTATTTTTATTTTCATTGGTGAACGGTTTGAAGCAAGATACAAAACCCAGCGCTTGTTAGTCGTAAGCACGTGATCTATTAACGAGCCCTATCGATGAAAGCCACAACTATGAATTATTTTCTTTTTCATGTTGAATCATTGTTCTTATGCTTGTCACGCCGCAAACGCACTGCAACATATGTTTTTTAAAACTCCTGATACCTTTGAATTTGGGTCTACTATAAATATGGCACTGCAAGTGCTGATCACAGCTCAAGTCATAGCTACGCATTGGCTACGCATCCCAGGCAAGTATTTAGCGTGATATGGGGCCCCGGCAGTTCCTAAATGGGACCACGTTGGTTATACTACCGCTACCACTACCAATACCATCAGCAAAATGTACAAAGAAAAATAGAACTATAACAGACCCAGTCATCATCCCGCACGAATTCTAATAGCACTACTCGCAAACCTTCACGTCTATCCACACCCTATGTGGTTCCCATATTGCAATGTAGGTGGTTCCGGCCACATCCCGCATTGCAATTTAAGACAGTTCTGTCCGCCACGGCAAATGTGCCTGCATTGCAATGTGGTATATGTCACAGCCTGGCCTTTGAAAAATTACTGAATTAGGGAATTTTTTGCTGTGTGTAACATGAAGCTTGCATCTGCATGCACCTCGTCATCACACCAATCAATGGGTGTAAGCCTGGTAAGATAGGCCCCACATGCCAGGCCCCCATCCCTTGATTTGTGTCTTTCCCTACATTGCGAATATTTCTACCAATAATTCCAGATATTTTTAATAAGGAAGGAGTCCAGAAGGTCTATAGAACCTTCATGTAAGCCATATGAAACCGGGCGATAACTGTATACGATATCTTTCTGCAAATAATCCCATCAGCTGCCAAGACTTGGAATATCACAGCGCCCGTTGTCCCGCCTTCTACGACAACTTCAACAGCAGCTGTTCTACAATGGTGCTATCCCGCCATTTCTTACCAGCTTTCATTGCGCTTAGTTTAGCGCATATTTGAGCAGCAAAATAATTCAATTATTGCAAGCTACGCCAAAAATTAAGTGTAACGTCGTTGCATCGTTGCTAGCTGAGCCTTACGCTTGTGGCGCTTACCAGCTTCCAAACCTTTCTTTGACATCGATCAATCGATAAAAGCAGGTGACACGCTCACTCAACAATCAATCACCAACGCAAAGCTGCCAAATAGTGAGTGAGCTTGCTCTTCGAAGGTTCATCTTTTTTTCTTGCCGAGTATTCATTGGAAGCCCCTCAGCCTCATGCGCTGATGGATCTTCGAGTACCCATGCACTGGGAATTTGTGTTCATTCAGTTGCCTCTGAGGTTGAGGCTTGCCTTTGGGGGCTTGCTCGACGCGTTTATTCCGTCTCTTTTGACTGCGCTTGGAGTGCCGTACTAACCTCACTTGCGTATCCACGCCCTGGAAATGCGAGAAGCAGGCTGCGCTCTCTTGACGCGTCTTTATCTTTCAACATGTTTGGTTTTTACTTCAGCACATTTCCTCTCACTCTGTCGGAGATTCCTGACTTACAAGTTATGTCCTAGACGTTGCCAAGTCCCTCGGCGTATCTGCATATGTCGTTCACTAAGATTTTAACTTTTGCTGAAGTGCTAACCTATGCCATCTCAACTGAGGAGCTGTACAACCGCCTAGATGAAGCATCAGTATCTCTGTTACGCGCCAACTCACCTGCTCTCACCTCTCCTCTATTATCTCCTCCTTCCTCTCTGCTGGCTTTGCCTTTTTCATCCCTCTCAGCCCCAGAACTCGACTTGGCGCCTCCAACCCAGCCTAATTTACAGAAGCGGAAACTCGGTCGTGGAAAATAACGCGGTAAGACGAGTAGGAAGAGATAAAGATAGGAAGCAGTCCAATGCTATTCCAACTCGCAAAAAAAAAAACAGCCAAACATTTTGTACCGAACAAAGTTGCTTTCGAGATTTAGTTTTCAATGGAGGACAATGCTCCGGTCGCTTCAACGTTGCATATTGGCCTCTTGGATAATAGTGAAGGAGAAGGTCGAACTTGGTTGCTCAAGGAGCCGAATTCGAGAGGCTTCGAAGTTGTCAAGGCAGTGCCGCAGTGAGTACTAGCTCTATTTGTTCCTACACCATACCTTCGATAAGTACCACAGTACCTCTTATGCTCATCCACGAGATGCAGACCGGCGGCAGTCTTCACTGGCAAAGGAATAGACAGCCAACATGGAAAATTCAGTAACCTCAACGTTGGCGTTGCATATGGTGGAGGCTGCATTGTAGGTGCCTAGCTCCTCTCAAACTTTGAACCGTTAATTTCCTATCAGCAACCTGGAAATATTGTAAACGATGAAGCTAATCCAGCAACCCATGACATGCTGATCAACTCAGTTCCCTTCCAACGCTTATCCAGCTACACAACCGGTATGTAGTATCTCACTCACTTCGTTCTTCTCCAACCTGCCTTCGATAGGTATCTTCAAACCCAATTCAAACCTGGGTGTCACGACTGTATCAGTACTGCAGTATGCAGTTCAAGTGTAGGGTGGGGGAAAATGGGTTTGAACTTATTCTCTATACTAGATGAGCTTGAGCTTCATACGTAGTATATGTAGTCTATGAAATATGATTTCACTTGTACGGTTTTTCGGTGTGAGATAGCGCTTAAGAGTGAACAAGTAGTCTCCGGCCCGCCCCTCAAATCCTCAGCACTTGTAATGTCGAGCACAATGGATTTAAGAGGTTGTACTTTAATATGTTAGCGTAAATACATTGTATTCAAGGTAACGAGCCCTCATATGTATTCTATAGCCCATCGCTTGATATGTTAATGAGGTATGTTTGTTCGAACGTTAAACATACCTGTAATCGAGATTTGAGCTCTCCTCGCTACACTTTTTTACCTCTTGAATTCAGACCCACATAAAACTGCATAACATTGCAGTGCAAACTAGAGGGAGTCCTCGAGTGTATTTAGATATACTATTAATCAAGAAGTCTACTTGAAAATGCACCCGAAAGACCAATTTTTTTCAAATGCCGAGACCAATCCTCACATGCATAGGCTACAAGAGACTACATAGGCCGGAATTTGCAGTCTAATTAGGTGTGCCTTCCTTTCGATGGCATGCATGCTTATGAACCTCTGTCTAAGCAATGGTTTAAAAGCCCTTTCGAATTTACCATTATTTAGAGTGTGGAGTCGCCCCAACCAAGGAATTAAATACACTGACTACAGATTGAGGTGCAGTAGACATGCAAAAACCTGTTAAAGTCAATGCGCCATCTTTATACAGCTCTGATGCCTCGGGAATCCCAAGGGCTGAAAGGGCGCGTCCCGGCGGGTGAACAGATGTATATATTCCAAGCACTGAGCTAGGCAGCAACAAACTTGGCAATAAATCTGCTGTGTGCAAGCCCTTAAGATGCGCAAGAATTGAAGAAGTGCGCTGAATGTTATCTGCCGCAAGAGGCATGGGGTGGGGTTCTGGCCCAAGGAGCTTGGGTCCTTCGCCAGTCCAGACATACATTCCTGGGCCTGTTGCGTGGCGCCTCTCTAGTATCCCAGCTATTCACCTCCCCCCTCGAACACACTGCTCATATCGTCCATTCCATGCGTAGCTTCCAGTTGATGGGCAATTATCCAACAACCGTAAAATATGCTCATCCCCATCCCATTGCTAGGCATTGTTTGTCTCATTTAAATCTGCTGCTCTCTCTCTCTCTCCTTTGCGGCTGTTGTCTCGTGCTTTCTGGAATAATATGTTGAGATTTCATTGCATTCAAGCTAGTACATATGCAACTTACTTTTGCAGCTCTGTAGCTTTTTTTTTCCAACGACTGCTCCTCATGTTTCATTGCAGTATACGCTGCTTCCAAGTTCATGTGTCTTTATTGTGGCGGTCATGCCAATTATTGACTCCCGATAAAGTCTCGCAAATCAACAACAACATCCTGAGACACATTGGGCGCCGTTCCACTGCTGTCACCATCGGGAGGTTCTCCAGATGATCGAAAGTGAGGTCCATGTTGTTGACCTCCATATCAGATCCTAGAGGAGCCTATCCAGAGGTATCATTGAGAGCATTCCGTAGCTCTGTGCTGAGACCTATGAGCATACTTAACATTAAATACCGCCAGCCTTTCCTTTACCCATCGTGCCAACCTACAGTACAGATTAGATTGGTGCAAAAAGTGGGGGAAGTACGCGTGAAACCGATGATCGCCTCGTAAATAGCTGGGTGAGTTTGAGAGAAATTGTATAAAGCTGGGATAAGAAAGAGAATGACGGGTAGGCAGCAAGTGAAGGTGGGATGGATGGAGCATAGTTGGTTAACTTTGCAGCGGGATAATGGGTGGTGGAACACAAGTCAGCATAAAGGGCGGGACATTGGGCGGATTGCGATTCATTCAACGGGCGGGCTGTGATTGATTGCAATGCGGACTTCTTGATCTTGGCAATCGGTAGTCATTTTGCCGCAACGTTATCGTACACTTATCGCCCCTTATCGCCCCGGTTTCATATGGCTTACATGAAGGTTCTATAGACCTTCTGGACTCCTTCCTTATTAAAAATATCTGGAATTATTGGTAGAAATATTCGCAATGTAGGGAAAGACGCAAATCAAGGGATGGGGGCCTGGCATGTGGGGCCTATCTTACCAGGCTTACACCCATTGATTGGTGTGATGACGAGGTGTCTGCATGTCACATCACAACTGTTTTGGCCAAATTTAGAAATATAACAGTTGGCCATATTAAGCTATGGCTAAAGCGGCGGCACGGGTACACATTTGATGGGGTCATGTGACTCGCCGATTGCAGGTTTCGATAGCTTCGTTAAAATAGGCAATTTACAAGCCTAATTGGGATGTTTCTGTATGGGTAGCTAGCCCAAAAAAGGCTATGGATAGTGTATTAATATTTTAGCACTGTACCTCGATGGATGGGGCACCGTAATGGGTTGGATTGAATGAAAAGATTTAGATTACCTTCGGTCAAAGCTGTACATCACTGCCTAATTGGGAATGCCAGCAAAGCGGCCTAAAAGCCTGCTTGTACAGCAGATATCCTTGCTAATAGGGATGTACATAGTGTCTTTAGATATATCAGAGGTCCCTGAAGCGAGATTACAGCCAGAGCGGCAGTCAAAGCTGTTTTATTACCATATTTAGAATTCCAGCAAAGCGGCCTAAAAGCTTGTTTATGCATGGGTATTCTACCTAATAGCAGTCTACACAGTGTTTATAGATGCACAGTAGGTACCTAGAGCGAAATTAAAGCTGGTATGTGGTGTAATAGTGGCCCTGCTTCGAGATTTGGGACTGTGGCTGTGCTTTAAAAAATCGAAGTAAAGGTAGGGATGTTTGATATACTAGTGGTACAGGCATGATTTCTACATAGTATATATATACCTGAAGCGAAATTAGAGCATTCTGTGGAGAGAATAAGCTGTAATTGCCAGCTCTAGGCCGGAAGAGGTCAAAGCTGTATGACCAAATAGGGAAATATATCATTACATACAGGTGGTGTTGAGTCGAAGTTGGGCTCAGTAATGGCATGGCCTCTCAAGGTCTGAGGTTTGGAATACATATCTGAGTAGTGTAGTATACTAGCTACGCCCTCCAGGTGTTATATTTCCCAATATGTGGGCAGGAGGATGTACATGGAGTGATCAATTGTGAGTAACCATCAAAATTCGCATTTTTGAGGAATTAAATACTAATAATGATTGCCTAAGCGCAGGTAGCACCTCAAAGCTTGTTAGGTATACTGTAATACATAGTATACACTCGATCCGTGTCCAAGAACCACTAATATGGCACCAGAGGCGATGGTATGTACTGATCTTTATAGATTTTGCCTGAAAACTCGATTTTTTGTGGAATTAGCATAGAATATTGGGGCCTTGAGAGTAGCCAAGAGGCTGAAACATCGTATCTAGACTGTACTACATAGTACTAGACGTCTCCATATGCAAAAACGATTTATAGAGCACCTGAAGCGATGGTATTCCCTGATCTGTATGGATTCTGCCAAAAAATGCGATTTTCAGGAAATAAAACAGGCATAGAGTGTGCTACAAGTCCCAGATCCAGCCAAAAACTTGGGAAACATGTCTTCAAATCCAATTCAACAATTATCAGGTGTTATATCTACATCTGGGTACCTCCATGGAACAATACTGTGGTAAGTGCACACTAGGATATCTCTACTTGGCTCAAAGTTCAGATCGTGACATTGAGATGTATATACTGAAACCTTTTAATCTGGCGGGCCTATATATGATTCGAATACATGATTCCCAAAGTTTGAGCATAGTCTGAGGTCCATAGCATACTCTATTCATGTTTTTATGTCCTGAAAATCGCATTTTTTGGCAAAATAAAAAAAAAAAAAATAAAAAGAATAAACCTATAATTTTTTTTTTTTTTTTTTTTTTTTTTTTTTTTTTTTTTTTTTTTTGGCAGAATCCATACAGATCAGGGAATACCATCGCTTCAGGTGCTCTATAAATCGTTTTTGCATATGGCGACGTCTAGTACTATGTAGTACAGTCTAGATACGATGTTTCAGCCTCTTGGCTACTCTCAAGGCCCCAATATTCTATGCTAATTCCTCAAAAAAATCGAGTTTTCAGGCAAAATCTATAAAGATCAGTACATACCATCGCCTCTGGTGCCATATTAGTGGTTCTTGGACACGGATCGAGTGTATACTATGTAGTACAGTATACCTAACAAGCTTTGAGGTGCTACCTGCGCTTAGGCAATCATTATTAGTATTTAATTCCTCAAAAATGCGAATTTTGATGGTTACTCACAATTGATCACTCCATGTACATCCTCCTGCCCACATATTGGGAAATATAACACCTGGAGGGCGTAGCTAGTATACTACACTACTCAGATATGTATTCCAAACCTCAGACCTTGAGAGGCCATGCCATTACTGAGCCCAACTTCGACTCAACACCACCTGTATGTAATGATATATTTCCCTATTTGGTCATACAGCTTTGACCTCTTCCGGCCTAGAGCTGGCAAT
Organism: Rhodocollybia butyracea; assembly: GCA_015501585.1. Classification (NCBI taxonomy): domain Eukaryota; kingdom Fungi; phylum Basidiomycota; class Agaricomycetes; order Agaricales; family Omphalotaceae; genus Rhodocollybia; species Rhodocollybia butyracea. The sequence goes on from JADNRY010000068.1 coordinate 127,781, forward strand.
TACAGCTTATTCTCTCCACAGAATGCTCTAATTTCGCTTCAGGTATATATATACTATGTAGAAATCATGCCTGTACCACTAGTATATCAAACATCCCTACCTTTACTTCGATTTTTTAAAGCACAGCCACAAGCTCTGTGAGCTAAGTGCTGTCATGGGTTGAAACAAATGAGCGCTCAAGGGTGAGAAATAGCATTCTCTTTAATATTGTATTACAACTCCAGTACACTTGCCTGTTGTCCTTGAAAAAATGCAACCTTGACCGCGAAGCCCTTGAGAATCCCTTGAGAAACCCAAAAATGATCTATGTTGAAAGTAATTTGAAAAAAAAAAAAGGAATGGTCCAACCAGGACTCGAACCTGGGCCTCACGGGACAGCCTTCCGCCGTCCACTACCGCCATGCGCGCTAACCACTACACCATTGGACCGATGTAATTATTTCTTTTGCAGAGATATTTGACTGCTCCGAAGCCAACGAAAAAATTGATACCAACATGATTACTTTTTAGCGTACTGATTACAAAGGTCTTCCCATATAGAGAACATCTGAAGCCCATTTCCCCACCTGGCTTTTCAATCCTCCTCTCTCTTCATCTTCATCTCAGGCGTCGCAGCTGCCATGAAGTCTTTATCGGACTGGAAGCCGTTGTAAACCCAATGAAAAAGACCTGAAGACGAATACTGAATAATTGAGTAACGTTCTTCTCCAGGTTGAATGGGCACATTCGAGTGGGTCAGCAGTGCGGAGGGAATGAGAATCATAGATCCAGGAGGAAAGCATATGACAAGACCAAGGTCCCAGAGAATCGTATGCCTGCCGTGATCTGGATCAAAGTTACCTAGAGCAGTGATAGCACATCATCCGAAAGCAAGGTTGTGGCAGTCAGTATGAGGCCAGGTGACTGTACATGGGCCGAGGTTAAAGGAAACGCCTGCTCTTATTTCGCTTCAGGCATATATATATTATGCAGAGACCATGCCTGTACTCCTAGTATATTAAACATCCCTACTTTTATTTCGATTTTTTACAACACAGCCACAGACCCAAACATTGAAGCAGTGCTACTATTACACCATATACCTGCTTTAATTTCGCTTTAGGTGCCTACTGTACATCTATAAACACTGTATAGACTGCTATTAGGTAGAATACCCATGCATAAACAAGCTTTTAGGCCGCTTTGCTGGCATTCTAAATATGGTAATAAAACAGCTTTGACCGCAGCTATCGCTGTAATCTTGCTTCAGGGACCTATTATATAGGTAAAGATACTATCTACACTCTTATAGGGTGGAATATCCATGTAGAAGCAGGCTTTTTAGGCCGCTTTTACTGTTTTGATGGCATTACCCAATTGGGTAATGCTCAGCCAGCTTTGACCGAACGTCATCTAGATTTCTCGATGCAATCCATCCCCTTATGGTGCCTAATCCACCTCGGAGTAGTGCTCAAATATTAATACATTATATATAGTCTTTTTTGGGCTAGCTATCATCCCAGAAATTGCCTAAATAGGCCCGTAAATAACCTATTTTTGTCCAGCCACCCAAAAGCTGCAACGAACGAGTCACATGACCTCATCAAATGTGAACACAGAGGGATTAAAATGCCCCTACACTCTTACTGTACAGTAGCTTACTGGGTTTATTATCATAATCTCCACAACAGGTACTGGGGGTATTTAAATAATGCTACTGAAGCGGCTGACTTATTTGAAACGTGCTGATGGGGGAGTGGTTAGGGTGTCCAATTTAGGGTCTGAGTACTTGTTGTTGCCAGGTCTACCGTTCTTGCTTAAACAAGACACCGCGCACGGGAAGCCGCTTTCCGGCACTGTACAGCGCCGGGAGCCGCTAGGCTGGAGTCACTCGAAACGGCTGCATAGTGCCTGAGCCGTTTCGAGTGGCTCCAGCTCACTTACGTTTTACTGATGCACTATAAGTCTGTATATGTGTATTTACAGTATTTCTCCAAAAAAATACAATATACCAACACTAGTATTCTAGCTAGTAGCAAAATATACAAAGAAAAGATAAAGAAAAGACGAGATGGAAAGACAACAGACTTGTAAAGTGTAAAGTCCGGAAACCAGCCCAATCAAGAGCCCAATCTATCGACAGGGAATTTGAGTGTGAAAGTCTGCATACATGATCCTCGCGCGCTTGCTTGACCGCTCCAAACTTCTAGGTCTGGACCAACGTGATTGGACCAAGGTAACAGCAGCGCAGTCATTGAATTTAGCGACATTCAAAGATATCATAGCGAGACTCTGTAGGTTTGAAACGATGGGATCGGAGTGGAAGAAGTTGATAATCAATATATTGTCTGATATGTATATTTACTCTGAAAATTAATCACAAAAAATGCTGGACACTTATCCAGTATATTGTCTTAAGTCCAGCCGTTTCCTTCCCAATCACTCGAGCTTGGTACGAGCATACAACTCTGTCTAATATCTGACAATGGAATGATTTCACCTTGAGGAGTGCCATTCGAGGCACTGACTGATGGTTGTACGCGATACATTCCATTTTTACTATCAGGTACACTTTTAAATCGAGAAAACCATGTAACATATGCAAGAGGTGTTTCAGCCTTGGGCCAGTTTGGGGGAGCGTCCTCTTCAGATCTTTGCCCAAGTCTTTTTACCATGTTAGGGAGCCGGAATATGACCCTAAGTCTGGCAACCCTACAGCCTCTTACTGCCGTAGATTCAGCTTCATCATTGATCAATATTATCACTGTATCATATCGAGACTTTGACTTTGACTTGGAGTTTTTTTTGATGGAAGAAGGGGCAGCTCTTACTATTTCTTTTGGCACATCTGACGCATCATCAAACAGATTCACAGGTGTAAATTTAAAATGGTGCCAAACATCGAGTAAAGTAAAAGGAAGACATCCTATTGATAAAGCTTCTGCTTTCGTAACCTGTCCTTCTTTTGGAAGAAGAGAGTTTATATAAAGCTTCAATGCCGGTATAAAACCAGGTGCATTATGAGAATTTGCAATTGCATTAAGACTTTTTTTTGTCTCATGTGGGTGTTTAGCTATTCGGATGTTGGTCTGCAGCAATGTTTTGGTATTAGCATTACTAGTACTGGCAGGAGTAGCAGTGGCGGCTCTTTGATCACTGTTCGGAATCTGTCTCTTTTTCAACCCAAGTTTGGCAACATCAAGCTTCAGAGTAATATCATTTTTCTGTGCACCCTGATTGGTACTAGTAGAATTAATCCAGTTTCTATAAAAATCAAATGACGATATTTTTTCTTGTTTTGAAAGCCACTGGGTCATCTGAGGGAAGTGATCGCGTTTATTGGTGGCATCCCAGGCTTCTTTTGCCATGTCTATATGGAAACGCTCAAATGCTTCTGTGTTGTAGTTATCAGTTGTGCCAAGCCACTTGATGGAATTTACATAATGAAGCAGAGAATGGAATTTGGGAATGTTGATTTGATCTTTGGTAGTCTGTTGTTCGACAAAGTAAGCCTTATTTTTGTGCCAGACATTTAGTTCTAAATCCATATAGCCAAGGGTATCCTCATCATGTGAAGGATACTGAGCAAGGTGTATGAAATTCAACAAGGCTTTGCAAGCTACGATTCCCCTTTGGGCAACTTTGCCTGTTAGAGATGCAAGGAGGATACGTGCTATGTGCTTATGCTCAGTTCCAGTTACCTGGCTGAAATCTGCTATCCCCTTTTTGAAATGACATACTCCACATGTAGGCGGTAGGACTTGGAATTGCTCATCAAGTTCATTTTCACCTACAATTTCTTGCACCCATTTAAGTAGATGCTTGAATACTCCCTGATAACACTGGTGGAGAATATCAGGGGTGATGCAATCATGAATGTCTGTTAGAGGAAAGTCTTTCCAAAAAGGTTCAATTCCCCCAGCAGCATTGTGCTTCATAGCAAGGGTATGTGCGCGACTCTTGCTTTTTCGTGTGGAATTTGAATCTTAGCCCAGAGTAGCCTTCTGATTAGCTACTGAAGTATCATGAGCTTCTTTCATTATTCCTAGGGTCCATAACACCGTCCGAGAATCCCCAGCACTGGCAAGACCCAAGTCATTTGCCTTTCGCTGGCACTTTGGACAGGTGCCATACTTTGTGCATGTTACGAGACATTGTTTGGGATAGTCTGCAACATATGTACAGAGCAGAGGATAGACTTTCCTCACATTGCCATTGCCTCCAACCATTTCTATCCCCCCTGTTTTTGGATTTCCAGCAGATTTTAATGGTTCCAGCACATGAGCCATAGAACGATGAAAAATTTCATATGTTCGTAATTTAAGATCTTTTTTTGTAAGGCCTTGTTTATTCGGCTTATCGACCGAGAGATAAGCAATAAGGACACATGCCCGGGCACTGGGCTTCCTCCTTAAAGCCTTGGGCAAATTGCCAATTGTGAGATATACCGGGTACGCCGATTTGTTCCCTGAGAATCTGGTCCAATTTGTTTTATCAGAGGCTATAATCACAGGACAGACTGTCCCTCCAACTGGAATTGCATGCTAGGTTTTGAATTGAGATTTGCACGAAGTGGCAGCCGATGGATAAGTTCAATTACACACCTGCACTGCATTCCAAAAACCCGTAGTCCACATCTCAGAGTAGATACAATTGTTTTCAGTCTGTTCTGCCCCACAAAAAAGCTTTCCTGGTTTGTACACCAAGTGTTCAGCAAAGGCAGGATTACCCCAGAGTGCTTTGATTGCTTCAACTGGGTCCCGATGATACACAGTGAAATGTTCACCAGGTTTATCACGGAATGATAATTGTTTAGTCCGCCATTTTCCACATCTCTCAGGGATTTCATCAATGCAATTTAGCATACCTTGGGAGTTAGCATAAGATAGACCTAATTTTTGCTGTACCTATGAGATTTGAAAAGTCAACAACCTTGAATACTACTACAGCTTCTCAGTGACTACTGCCACTGGAGCGAGTCATCAAAAAATATTTGAAAGACTTTACCTGAGGAACGTTAAGCAGGCAATCAAGAGCTTTTTGAGAAATCTTTTCTGTGACTGCCCACTGTGCAATTTCCCAATCCAACTGGGAAGCAAAAGGGTGATAGCACTTCTGATCAAGATTATCATCATGAGTAGTAGTACCACTACTAAGTTCCTGTTGCCCTTTTGATTTTAAAATACTTTCCCATTGTTCATAGACAGTTTTACATTTGTTGATCACCTTACCAGCAGTATTGTTCCATTGCCAAGTTCTTGGCTCATCTTTGTCATCAACACTGTTGAGGATGCCGGCTAAATTGAAACGTCTTGGAGATGAAGAAGCCTCAGACTCTCCTGAGGCCTCGGGGTCAGAAGAGGTGTTCATATCTGAGTCACGGTCTATCATAGAAGAGGCCTCAGTATCCGAATTAGAGGAACCAGTTTCAGAAACCTCTCCCATATCAATGTCTTCGGATGGATATGTGGGATCAGAGTGGATGCCACTTGTTGAGTAATCGGGGAAGTTTGGGCTAGCCTGTTTCAGGGGGGGTAGGAAGTCAAACCCGGCTTCTGCTTCAGGCTCCATTAACACATCTGGCATATCATCATCTTCGAAGTCTGCATATGATTGAGTCATTCACTGATTAGTAGTTGCACAACTACAAGATTTTAAATAAAGCTGAACATACTTCCTTGCCAGCTGGAAGAGTCAGATTTGTCATCGGACAGTGAAAGTAATGATGGACAATCAGACACATTGTCTTCAATGTCTGAATTCCCATGATCAGTCTCATCTCCGTAACCAGGGTCAAGTCCAAAGTTGGAGTAACTGTCTTCATCTTCGGAATCGTCTTCATCTTCGGAATCGCTATATTCTTCTTGGTCATTTATGTTGTACAAATCTACATGCATGGCCTCATTGGAGCCTAATTTTAGATTATCATTAGGCTGTTGTAAAGGCTGACGCTGTGCATGGCTGGGAAGGCGAGAACAAGCAAGTGCTTCTACTCTTTCAATAGTTTTGGATATTCTATCTATTTGTGTTCTCTCTTGGCACACGAATTCCTGCTTATGCGCATCATCCTTAGTCTGTTTTATGTGTCGCTCTAGGTACCCAGCTAAGGAAAATTCCCAATAGCATACAGGACATTTGATGGGTTCTGGGGCCATACCGATAGGAGTACTAAGTTGGGTTGCAGAGTGAAAGAACAGGGGGAACATTTATATGAGATTGCTGCATCAGTGAAAATATCAGATGACGAGAATTGGAGTGGATAGCATCTATACTTAGTTCCCATATCTCTTCTATTTTTTCTCGAGCTCCCAGTAAGCAATTTCTGAGTCTTCTGACTTGCTTCTGACTCAAGTTTGAAGTCTGATCTGCATTTTGAACGCGAAGTGAGACCCACCCTTGAACATATAGAGCCGTAACGACTTGTACAATCGTTTCAAAAGATTCAGTCAACCATGCCTGGTTTGCGAAAGTCTCGCGCAAATCGGAAACTGTAATGTTATGTTATTCCTGCTACCTCTTTAGGGTAGAGGGTCTTATGGTGCTTGAGTTTTCGATCGCGCTTGTTCCAAGATTTGGAAGAACATCCATGGCATATGTCGCGTTGTATCTCTTTTGAGCTGTCAGAAATGTTGTGAGGCCTTGGCCTTGTTGGATGTTTTCAGGTGTTTGCTTAGGGAGGTAGCGGGCACTGCCGTGTACCGGCGCTACTGGTTATACCTATTGAATCTACAAAGGTCAGGAAATATTTTCGCATGTAACAGTCCCGAGTTACTAACCGACCCAAAAATGACCAGGACACATCTGAGTACAATGCAGCAATTGCTTATGACAAATTCCTTCCTCAGCACCTTTGACAGTTGCACTGTATAAATTATACAGCCCACGTAGTGCAATGGTTAGCACGACCTTACTTGTTAGCTCCGCAGTAAATGCATTTGGAGGTAGATTGGGGTTCAATTCCCCACGAGGGCGCTGCCTTTTGTTTTGCAACTGAGATGAACTTACTGGATGAATGTCAATCATTTTTTTTCGGAGTAATCCTCAGCACCTTTGACAGTTGCACTGTATAAATTATACAGCCCACGTAGTGCAATGGTTAGCATGACCTTACTTGTTAGCTCTGCAGTAAATGCATTTGGAGGTAGATTGGGGTTCAATTCCCCACGAGGGCGCTGCCTTTTGTTTTGCAACTGAGATGAACTTACTGGATGAATGTCAATCATTTTTTTTCGGAGTAAATATACATATCAGACAATATACTAGTACTAATGTGAATCTGTTTCAACTTTCATGAACTGACAGAACGTCCACAACACAGATTGAAAGTGGGTGTTTCAGTGCCTTATTTATTGAACCATAAAACACAAATGATAAGACGGCTATGTGCTGCAGGCACTAAGAGAGCAGCTGTGTTGGAGAATATCACACATAGGCGCACTGTCAGTTTCGTGTCATCCACTGAAATTGAAACTGGATGCTTAAATTAGATAAGATAACTTTGTTACCACCACAAGGCATGATTCATCCTTCTCTCTACTGAGTACTGAGTACTGAGCGCTGAGCACTAAGTCTGGAAGACGCTAACTGACAAAACCGCGGGCGTCATTCGATATATATCCGGCCCGGTGCGAGGCTGTTGAATTCAGCTACCGCCGACCTATAGGCACTAGTATAGAACTTTTCGCAAATGATCAGTATGTGCTTTCATTCATTTGACGATCATAACTGAGGCTTAAGTATTAGGGAAATAGCTCTGCAAGGTCACGGTACGCCATCTGTCGCGTCAAAAGGTTTCCTGCACGAGGATATCGTACGTTTGGTGTATTTGGTGCACTGTTTGGTATATCTATTGATGTAAGGTGAGTGCACAAGCAAAGTAATTGACTGGCTAACCAGCTGTGCAGGCTCCCTTTGGTTGTTCAACGTTTGGTAAAACCTGCTGCAAATGTCCGTTAGTCTGCGTATATCCGGGAACTCGACTTTTGGTGTATCGAACCCTCATTCTACGAAGAAAGGGGAGCTCTGCCATATGTTGCGTTTGGAAATAACCCTCAGTTTGCTGTGCGATAAAATTCTCTCGTCTTCCTATCATTAACCGACAGGAAGGTTTTAGTCCAAGGCGTCCGTATACAGAAGTGCTGGATTGGCATCAGGACTCACCCTTCATCCTACGTTTCCTTTGACTCGCTTTGAGAGGCAGGGTTCTTACTTGTCAGGACATCGTGTGACAATGAAAATGAAGGATGTTCCATATTTCAGAGTTAAATACTCGGAGGTATTAGCGGTGGCTGAATTTATGACTCAAAGTCATGAACTTCCGTCGCTACATCTCAGAGCTTCCTGCCGGACAAACAGACGAACTACGAAGGCGCACTGTCTCAGACTCCCCCTTTGGACAGATGCAAAATCCCGCTGCCAAACACCTCAAAGAGCTGTCGACGCTTATTTCACATTTCGCTCTACGGATGTTCTATCTGCCTCGAATGATATCACGACAAACAGCGCTCAGGTGTTCGGTCCACTTTTACAACAACAGAAGAGAAATTTCTACCAGCAATCTCAGCTTCGACTTGAACAATTGCGTGGCTTGGAGGATCTTCTCTGTTGTCTCCCCATCATCGAGAGGAACTTTACCGCTTGCCTCTATCAGCACGAGAACCTACTATGCTACGCAATCTTTATCACCTGCGCCAATACTTTCCTGAAATTATATCGTCCACGGAGATTGCCCTGTTCCATATATTGGATGCCTATCCTGACGAAACGTCGGAAACTCTTAGGTCAATGATGACGGTACGGATATTTTTTGGGTCATGCCATGTTCAAGTTTTAATGCGATTGCAGGCGGTGAAGCGTGGCAAAGTAGCGCTACCGCAATTTCCTCGCCGAAGTTTCAAAACACTTGGTGTTCAATGATGGGTAGATGATGATGTTGTAAAATATCTTGTCAATAGGTGGTGCTCCAAATCCCTGAGAACTCTTGGACTCGGCACTTGGTTTGCCTGCAAGTTCCTTTTTCAGGATACTCAGTGTGTGCATGCCAAAACCGGGACCTTGACCTCAGAAGATGAACTGGGCATGCAAAAGTGGTGTCGCACTGCTGAGGTACAATTCTTATTTTGGTTTACGGGTTTCGCTAAGTCGAGAGTAGAAGGCCCAAGGACTTACAAACTGGGATCGCGCGTTCATTCCAATTAATGATTTTCACTTCCGCTGCTCGATATGAAGAGCCAGTAGGCTCAAAGCATGACGTTGTAGATATGTATGGAGAAGAACTTAATCATAACAAATGTGAGTGCTTCGTCACTATATCCAATTCTTCCTCATTTACATATTTTTTGGTAGTACAAGGAGTCGATGAAAGTGGCGCCGCGTGAGTTGTGCGATTCGTCCGCATGGTGACAAACTAGTACGCTTCTGCCACTTTCATTTGGTATAACACCTCAAGACGGCTCAACAACTTAGCTATCATGGTGAATCGCTTTCGCTACAATGAGATTGGACCCGAGCCGGGATGTTGTCCCACGATCTTCCCTCCCAACTCTACTGAGTACATCTTGGCAATGTCCGGATATCTAGCTAGATGTTGCTAAGGAGCTTTGTATCTGCTTTGGGCTCGCTGTTCCACTTTGCAGTAGCTTCAATGCTATCTGTTTTTCCCTTAGAATGATTCATACACTAGCAGGCTAGCAAATTTCAGATTCAGGGGTACAAGTACAAGCTGAGTAAAAAAGAAAAATGAACAACCCATGTCCCACGTTCAGAACCCTCTACACACCAGAAGAGAGAGGAATAATGAGACATGCTATATGACAGTGGTATTCGACAGTGGTATTCGACTTTGACATCTGCTGATCAATGCATCCCAGGCATGCTTGAATCAGCCCAAGTTTCGCCGATTGGTGCAATGAATGATGGAGGCTAGTAAGTACATTGAGTGATCAAATTGGATAGCAAGGGTACATGTATTCACCAATGGCAGCCGCAGATGGCCCTCTGCTAAAGGAGTGGGCAAAAAGGACTCTTCAAATTCAAACGATAATGATGCCGGAGGAATGAGACCAGTAGAAAATGTTGTAGGAAAGTTCAAATTCATGGGGTGCATAATAGACAAGCTTGCGGTCGTCATCCGCGATTGTTGTGTGACGTAGCGAGGAGACACCGAGGTCACCCAACCAACCGCAAATACGCTCTATTCCACTTAGGAAAAACTAGGCGTGATGTCGATAACAAATACCTTGAAGTTGTTGAAGACACAATACTCAAACTAGCAAACCAATAAACATCAACAATGGAGATGTGAAGACACTAGTGCCGAGAGCAATGTTGTTTACATGCGTCTTTTTCCCCGTTTTTTGGTTACTAAAAAGATTCCAGGATGCAAACAAACTCAAGCTCAAGCTCAACTAGTGGAGTTCCAGCACAAATCAGCGGTAGCAAACGACTGTTGTTGATGAATCTTCAGTCCTTCCTGTCGGTCTATAGAATATTGCAGTTGAATATTGAACATTGATCGATAAATACTAGCCTGGTACGTGACATTAGTTTTTCCCTGCTCACGTTAATCTAAAACATTATAGATCCTCCTCCTGATTCCCTCTTTATGGCACGAAAGATGCTCTCTACTCTTGCATTCCTCATGGGTCAACCTTTGAGTAATCAGAATCGCATACATCCGAAGGAACAACCGGCAACCATGGAACACGCCTGAGATAGGTAGGTAAAAGAACCTATCTCATTGCCTGTACCGTCGTCGCCCAGACGGCTGAGTGGTTAGGCGGTTCATGGCGGTTCATGCAAATGGGTTGTGGACTGAGGCGGGTTTGACTCCCAGTTTGGGTGCTGCGGCTGTTATCGGGATCTACTCTTAAGTTTTTTCTACTGTTTTGCTGCTCACTTCTGGCGTGACATTAAGTTACAGCTGGAATGTATTGTATTCGTTCTGTGAAGCTGGGGAACGCAACCAGCTGGGCGATATCTGGGCGTGTAAGTCATCTCGCAGCGATGTCAAGTTCAAGTTTACTACTTAGGTGTCAATAATACATTTGGACTCCAGAACCACAGTCTAATGTACCGTTTCTTCCCAACTGTTCAATGGAAAACTGGCTATCCTAGTTGTGAAGAAATCGTTGATAATATAACCTTGATTTCTTTACATATTCCGAACTTTTGTTCTGGTATGTTTTCTGTGTGGCCGTCAATCCGTTCAGATGGAAGTGGGGGCTCTTTGTCTTTTTCGGACTAGGTAAAAGTTTACCGCTGAGTTTTGTAGAACAGGAGGATCGGCTGAGGGAGAAGTTGAATTGGGAAGTGGAGCACTTCAGGCAACCACATATTTGGTCTTATTAGTCTGCACTTTTGTTACATTGACCTTGCTAAAAAGACCCAAAAACCTAGGCAAAACCTGGGCAGCTAGGTCATGACCTTGGGATTTAGGTCATGACCTGGGAATTAGGTCATGACCTAAAAAAATTGGTCATGACCTAGGTCAGGTTGGTCTTTTCCTGGGGTTGGTAGGTCATGGCCTGGGGTGAGATAGGATATGGCCTAGGTGGGGCAGGGCATGGTCTAGGTGAGGGAGGGGATGGTCTAGGTGAGGGAGGGGATGGTCTAGGAGGGGGAGGGTATAGTCTAGGAGGAGGAGGTTATGGTCTAGGAGGGGGATATATAGTTAGTTTAAGAGGTGAAGGGTGAGAGTGGAGGATGGTGAGATAGAGAATATAAGCAAGAATGAAATATCATAGAATCATGACAAGAAATGTGTAGTAACATATTGGGATTATTGGGATTTTTTACATATCTGTAGATTATGACAAGATCAAGCTAAGTCACAGTGCCCTGTTCTGGGTTGTCAGGCAAGAATGTGACTTACCTGACCTAGCTGATTCAGGTCATGACCTACTTTTTTAGGTCATGACCTACTTTTTAGGTCATGACCTGGTGAACTAGGTCATGACCTACCTGACCTAGGTCATGACCTGTGTGAACTAGGTCATGACCTAGGTGAACTAGGTCATGACCTACTTGACCTAGGTCATGACCTGGGTGAACTAGGTCATGACCTACTTGACCTAGGTCATGACCTGGGTGAACTAGGTCATGACCTACTTGACCTAGGTCATGACCTGGGTGAACTAGGTCATGACCTGGGTGAACTAGGTCATGACCTACTTGACCTAGGTCATGACCTGGGTGAACTAGGTCATGACCTACTTGACCTACATGACCTACTTGACCTAGGTCATGACCTGGGTGAACTAGGTCATGACCTACTTGACCTAGGTCATGACCTGGATGAACTAGGTCATGACCTGGGTGAAGCTGATTTCATTACTTATTTGAAAAATGACAAATCTTTTGTAGTGGATGAGGTCAAAGCTGTTTTCACTACCCAATTAAGAAATGACAAAACTGAACACACAAACTGTGTACACTCTTTTCCTAAGGACAATAGCTTGTGGTGGACATCCAGACCTTTTGTTTATAGACAGAATAGGTTGCTCACCTAAAATGAAGCCAATCCTGTGGTGGGAAGGGGCTGGATTGCAAAATATCTTTTGGATAACCTTTGATTGTAGTGGATGAGGCCAAAGCTGTATGCCCATAAAAGGAAATCAATGAAAAGTGTTGATTGAGTCTAAAGATTGCTTGATATAACATGCAGATTGGCATGGATAAGGGTGATCCTTTTCATCCCCTGATGCCCTGATGTGCTGTCTACTCTTTCTGAGTCTCAGATATATTTAGATAGCCACTGGGAGATCAGTCTTTATTGATCTTTGAACTTTCTCATCAAAAACCCTCATTTTTTCGAAATTAGAGGATAAGTATCAGAGCATCCAGGGCAGGGTGGGCCACAGGCTTCTAGGACATTGTACCCTGGTATAATAGGTACATTTAGACGACTCAGGAGTAGCCTATACTGTCCTGGGAGACTGGGTAATAATTGATCTCTGTATATGTATGCATAAATTTCGCTTTTTGGACCATCAAATCATTAATAGAGGCAGCTGTAGGCAAGGGATTGAGGAGAAACTCGAGGAATAGTGTATCAGGACTTGATATAGCATGTCTATAACAGAATATTCTCACTATCTGAAGTTCAAGATGTGATGATAAGTTTGACACAAGTATCAGACACTTAAGAACCCAGGAGTACTGATACATCAAGATAAGGGAAGGGGTTATCAGGAAAAGGTTCTGATATCAATCTATGTATTCCTAGCATGCTATATGCCAAGCTAGACAGTCTTCTCTTGCCTACAGCTCCCACTATTAATTATTTAACAGGCAAAAAAGCGAAATTTATGCCTAATTAGACAGGTATCACTTATTATCCACTCTCCCAGGACAGTATAGGCTACTCCTGAGTCGTCTGAATGTACCTATTATACCAGGGTACAATGTCCTAGAAGCCTGTGGCCCACCCTGCCCTGGATGCTCTGATACTTATCCTCTAATTTCGAAAAAATGAGGGTTTTTGATGAGAAAGTTCAAAGATCAATAAAGACTGATCTCCCAGTGGCTATCTAAATATATCTGAGACTCAGAAAGAGTAGACAGCACATCAGGGCATCAGGGGATGAAAAGGATCACCCTTATCCATGCCAACTTGCATGTTATATCAAGCAATCTTTAGACTCAACACTTTTCATTGATTTCCTTTTATGGGCATACAGCTTTGGCCTCATCCACTACAATCAAAGGTTATCCAAAAGATATTTTGCAATCCAGCCCCTTCCCACCACAGGATTGGCTTCATTTTAGGTGAGCAACCTATTCTGTGTATAAACAAAAGGTCTGGATGTCCACCACAAGCTATTGTCCTTAGGAAAGAGTGTACACAGTTTGTGTGTTCAGTTTTGTCATTTCTTAATTGGGTAGTGAAAACAGCTTTGACCTCATCCACTACAAAAGATTTGTCATTTTTCAAATAAGTAATGAAATCAGCTTTGACCTCATCCACTGCAAATTTGTCACTTCTCAATTAGGCAATGAAAACAGCTTTGGCCTCATCCACTGCAAAAGTTTTGAAATTGCCTAATTAAGAAATAAAGTCTATTGAAATAAAATTGCCTAATATAGTAATTTATAAAAATTTCCAAATGTATCTAACTCTATTAAAAAAACATAAAACCGGTTAAGGTGTTTGAAAATTGCCTTATTTGGAAATAAAAACAGCTTTGACCTCATCCACTGCAAAAATGGAAAAATTTCCTAATTTAGTAATTTTAAAATTGGCTTGGGTCATGACCTAGGTCAAGTAGGTCATGACCTAGGTCAAGTAGGTCATGACCTAGTTCACCCAGGTCATGACCTAAAAAGTAGGTCATGACCTAAAAAAGTAGGTCATGACCTGAATCAGCTAGGTCAGGTAAGTCACATTCTTACCTGACAACCCAGAACAGGGCACTGTGACTTAGCTTGATCTTGTCATAATCTACAGATATGTAAAAAATCCCAATAATCCCAATATGTTACTACACATTTCTTGTCATGATTCTATGATATTTCATTCTTGCTTATATTCTCTATCTCACCATCCTCCACTCTCACCCTTCACCTCTTAAACTAACTATATATCCCCCTCCTAGACCATAACCTCCTCCTCCTAGACTATACCCTCCCCCTCCTAGACCATCCCCTCCCTCACCTAGACCATCCCCTCTCTCACCTAGACCATGCCCTGCCCCACCTAGGCCATATCCTATCTCACCCCAGCCATGACCTACCAACCCCAGGAAAAGACCAACCTGACCTAGGTCATGACCAATTTTTTAGGTCATGACCGAAATCCCAAGGTCATGACCTAGCTGCCCAGGTTTTGCCTAGGTTTTTGGGTCTTTTTAGTAAGGTCAATGTAACAAAAGTGCAGACTAATAAGACCAAATATGTGGGTGACTGAACTGAAGTGGAGCAAACCAAGCGTAAAGATAAAAGTAAATAGATAACAAGGTTGTTGTAAGATAGGTTTAGCGCCTATGTTTGATGATATCTGCGGACTACTCGGCCCGTGTGCACTCTTAAATGAACAAATGGCCACTATATATTATCTGGCTTGCCCTATGTTCTCGACCTAAAACCGCCAATCAAATGGTTGTCATCTCAAGAAACCAATTTGAACCAAAGCTTCCCATTCACTGATTTAAACAGTGAAACTCTCGACCAGTTCGTTGTCAGAACTTACCCTCAATTTTTGTGGCTTCCAGAGGTAAATTTGCTTGAGATGGATAAGGAGAATGGGACGACGCGAGTAAGTCGCTTTACCTATTTCTAACATACACTGAATGTATGTCGGTATAGGGCTCAAATACAAATAGTGCTCTACTTTCTCATCCTTTTGCTTCCTGGACCACAGCCTTTACACCCGGAATCTCCTGAAATGTCGTCCTAAAGCGTAGGAAGAGACCACAAAAGAAGATTGCTCCTGTTGCAACTCCCTAAGATCGCCTAGAAGGTTTCATGGACAAGCTTTCCATGTGGCAACTAATGGGAGATTTAGACTCGAACGAAGTCGTTCGTATAACAACGAAAGAGAAAAATGAGTTGGACTGGGCACAATCGTTTTGTCAAAACACTATCGAACCTTTGTTAGTCACCATCTTCAGCGTATAATCTGCAGCTAAAATCTTTCACAGATTCAAATTAAGCCTACCAGAATCTTGTGCGCTTTTTCGGTCTAAAGTCTCTCCTAATTCACCATTCTCAGACAAAGAAGACGATCAGTTTGGAGAGACGCAATGAGCGTTGGATGATTCCAGTGATGGCCTAATCAGACCATTCAATCCACCTACACGACATCCATCGCCTGCTCTCTCCACGACTTCCACCGCGTCCAACTGAGAGCTCAAACATGCTCCATCTCAGCAGGATTTTCAACGGTCCAGACTACAGCACGAGCGTTCTCGCTCATTATCCGTCTCACTGGCTGAAGAGGCCAAAGGAAAACAAAAAGCCAAATGCACGGGTCTTGGGTTGAATAAAGGCAGAGTGCTCTCCCGAGAGGTCTCTATGTTGTTCAAATCCAAGAACAAAGCGCCTACTGCCACGACAGCTGCTACTGCATCTTTTTGGCTGTCAGAATCTCATCCACGCAAACAAGACAAGCCAACAAAACATGAACCATCCGTGACTGTGTTGGTAGAAGCGACGCCGTCGAAACCAGTCAGGACTGTATCGATGTCGCAAGTCCATATAGCTGACAGTACGACCATACTGGTGGAGGCGACACCGGTGAAGTCGGTGTGGACATCACAAAGCCATTCCACAAGTCGAACGGGCCTCTTTTCGCGCGCGCCTAGCCTGCTTGGAAGCGTTGGCGAAGAAGAAGATATTTGGAATCCAGTTCACCAGATATTCTCATGCTAACACCTGGTAAAGGTGCTTGTGCCGACGAACCTTTCATCGATGATGACGCCGAATGGACTGTTAGCACTCCTATGAAGGTCAGGAAGAGGCAGCGTATCGAGCCTTGAGCTGCAAGCATTCTGTATTAAAATTCACAATTTCGATGATTTGTCTACATATGGAGAGCAAGTCCGTAATCATATCTATAACTGGCAGCGGCGCATCCGCTTCGGACTGTTTGGCTTATCATTACTTGGAATTTCATGAGTCGCACTCGAGCTCGTTCCTAACTATCAAAATAGAGCTTTCTTTTGTTGTTAAACATCGTTTCCTGAAAATGGAAGAACCAACTGAAAGATCTCTTTCTTGCGGATGGCAGCTAGTGCGCATTTTTGTTTTTACCCCTTTACGTGCACTGTAAATTAATCGCTTTGTAGACCAGTTGTGGTCAAGGTGGAATGCTAGTGTCGATTCCAGACCACAGACGGGTCCTGACAATTCTTCCTTCACCCGATGCAGAGAACTGCTATCAATCCAGACAGGGTATGAATAATTGCATTTCTATTCATCGCTGTAGCATCTAACAACATCTATATATATATATAGGTTTTATCAATAGGAAGAGAAGGAGCAGGTCTGAGCAGGTACATACAAACTTGAATGACATACTTTCTGCCTACATACTGTCCATGGCTGACGAAAAGTTTCACTACTCCGCTTTGTTTTGAATACTTAACATTTTGAATACTTAACAAGTCGTAGAAGATACTCGTTCCCGTTCTCCGCCGAGCGCTTATCGGACAACTAAATCGAGGCAATCCAACTTGTTGTTTGTGAGATTCCATCTTTCCAGAGTGTGATAGAACTGGAAAAGTTCTATCACACTGAGTCACAACGGCAACGCGGTGGAAGGATTTATAAAGTAAGTTGAAAATTTCTCATTCCTCTCACCGCTATGCAGCCACCATGCAACAGCTCAGACACATCGAAGGACAACAAGTCCGACTGCGTCGTTGACGCGGCTACACCCAACTGCTCAAGTAAGTTGGCAGGTTAGTATGTCTTAGCCTTGAACCACTGACCAGTCTTGCTATCAGATAGGTTGCCTCTGAGCTCCCTTCCATATACTCCAGCCACTGCCGCCACCTCCATCGCATTTCCCGCCAACTATAGTTTTTCTTACACTGCGGGGGGTATTTTTCAGGCTCTTGGTTCCGGTAAAGGGCGAACATTCAGCTTTATTAAAAACTCGCCTCCAATTGACCCGCTGAGAGGTCTAAACTGGGGTGAACTTAGAAATGGCTTACACAACCACACCAAACACACACACAACTTATTACTCAGTTCGGGTTTTTAGTTCAGCCAAATAATATATATTTTAAACTTCAATCTATTCAAGTGCTTCCTTGCTACACTGAGTGTTATTTCACTAAGTGCCTTCCCTTTCAAAGTACAGACTTATTTAAGCTGATCCCCAAGCTCTGAGCTGTCAAACAAATACTATTCCTAAGTCCCTTGGTAAAATCACAAATTAACACAAGTCACAACTGACCAGAGGGTGTCCCTATAACTCAGACAGAGCTCTGACTGCAGCCTAACTGTGGTTTGAAAATAATATTCAAAGTCCTTTCTAAGTCTTTGTCTTAACTTCTCTGCACTCAGTTCACACTGAATCTCTTTCTGTCTCTTTACTCAAGTTCAATTGCTTGTCAATTTCTCTCTGTAAATCTCAGTCTTTATATCAATTCAATCTTTTAGTAGTAGCCTGATAAGGAGCTGCTACACCTGGTGGGGGTAAGAAAGAATGCTTTTCTCTTCATTTCCTTGCCTTTTTATACTCCTAGGTCCTTGAAATTTTCTTAATTAAGGTACCATGGGTTGGTAAGACTCTCTTGGCTTGCCAAGAGCCAAGATGATAAATCTCATGTTGCCCTTTTAAGCCATAAGTGAGCTTGTAAGTGTTCTCCTGGTTCCTACACTGTCCCCAGGGCTCTATATCGTTGTCTCATGGGTCCTCTACCCATATTACACCTTTTCTACATCTTTTATTTAATAAGTAACAGAGGGGAGGGAAGAACGATGCATTCCCGATGAGTGGTTCGACTTTGATGCGCTTTAAGCGCCGGGCGGTCCGGCCGTCCCGCGGTTCAAGTTTGCGGCGTCGTTCCGTATCTCCCCTTTTCTCTTCTCCTCCCGGGTCCTACCGGGTACTTGTATATATGTGGACCGTCCCGTAGGTCGGTCCGAATAAATTTTATTATAGGCACGTCGCTAGGACGCGCCCCGCCTTTCTTTTACTGCCGGCGCCGGGCCACTTTGATCCCCGGCGCCTAATTCATCACTAATCGTCTAGTTTCTCTCTGTGGTTCGTTCCAGGGAACCAGTGCTTCGATTCTCTTACTTTAAACGGATATGGGTTCGCATTATGCTTGCCCTCATTTGTCTCTCTTCATCTATTTTAATACTGTCTTGTATATCCCTGTATAGGACTTTTTGTAGTAGGTAGTATTAATTGAATAGACTTTAGATCTGGCAAGCCTAAATCAATCTAGGTAAATCAATTTGATTGATTTTGAGTTTGTGGGTCAACGATGCATCCTTGCACAGTAATGTAGCCTCTTAAAACATAGTGTATCTCCCTTCAAATGGGTTTCTACATACTAGATACCTGAAGTGGACCTTCAAAGTGTCTAATACATAACGTACCCTAGGTAGTGACGTGACGTGTTTCACGGGGTCTTTTAAATGATGACATTTCGCTTGAATTTCGGCGTACAGCGTAATTCGGCGTGTCACCGCCGAATGTGGGATCCGATGGGTCAAGGTTGTACGTTATTTATTGGGGCTTAAACGATTTGGATATGGTGACCCGGGAATGGGAAGGAAGTGAAGGATCCATTGGAGCAAAGGAGGCCACTGCTGGATTGTCTGATGCTGTTTACAAGAGGTTCAATGGAGTTGAGCGGGGAGAAGCCGCTTATGAAGAATGTTGAATGACTGGGGTCCTCGCTGTGTTGAAGAACAAGATGGATAATGAGAGATTCATTGTCATCAAGGTCCTGGTGTCTACACTCGCCGGTATGCAGTATTTCTTCTGCTGGGTTCTAGACTAAAATGACTTTCTTCCTGACAGAACTGTTGTAAGCCGGGGGTAAAATGGCATGGGGGTGAGATCATCCGTCTAATCGGGACGATAAACGAAGCGGAAGCCCTTTTTGAATTCCTGAAAGCTGAGGGCGTTGTTGAACCACTTCCTTCAGAGTTTTGGTGGGGTATAGCATAAATGGTTGACGCAATCCCTGCCCAAATGTATCTACGAACGATGAATATTTGTAACATAGTTCACTTCAATGCCTTTATCTTTTGTCGAATGATTTTTTGTTTCAAAAATATACCAGTACCGCCCAAATTCAAACTGTAAGAAAAGATTTCTTTTTGTGTCACCTGTTTTTCATGTGATCCTTTCTGCTTTGACAATCTCTGTATGTTCGTCCTCTGCTGCTAAGCTTTTATTTTTCTAACCAGCCAACAATTTTTCTGTTCCCGTCAGGCTCAGTGTAAACAGCAAACGGTCTTTTGTTGCATTCCCGACGCATTATGAAGTAAATTTTCCTTTCCCTCTATATATGAGCATGCTTATCCGTCTCTCTTATCAGAGCCTACTTCGTGTCCAACGAAAGTGAATCTGTGTGATTGCTTAATTAAATGGAAATTTGATTGTTATTGACAAAGAGGCATATCCTGGTCAAAAATGTTCGAGAGTATTCAGGCAGAGATGTGATTCCGTTCCCTGGTATGTACCGTTGCATGCATTCCATTTTAGGTTTTCTAATCATGTATAGCTAAGTGTAGAGCTAAGGATCCTCTGAGTGGTTTGATACCTGAGCTCGCCAGATGGCAATACCTCGTGCGCTATGTATGGCGATGCATTGTCTGAGTTTCAAGTCATCTGTCTGTATATATTTGAGACAATTGAAATAATTGTCAATGCCGCCTAGCGCCACCAATCGTAGATGATCTTGTTCGGACTATAGCAGTAGTAAACGCAAGCCACAACTCCCTTCTTGCCCTTCACTTTTGTCTGCCAACTGGACACTTTCTTTATATGGTTATATTAAGCCCTTTTTTTACATTCTGTCAGGACCTTCGCAACTTGAACCTGAACGCCCACTATGCCTCCCCTAACTCCGAGAAAACGTCTGCATGAGCCAGAGCCTGCTTCTACTCCAATCCACAATCGCGCAATGACAATGCATGGCGCCACGTCGAGCCACTACGTTCTTGACTCTCCTCACCGGGTCGCAGAAAAGGAGATGAGGGATAAATATGAAAAAATAGATATGAGAAATTTCTTGGATTTGTTACCAGAGGCCGAAGGTAGGCCGGCGGTAAAGTACGACGCTCTGGTGAATATCGCCAGATGAAAGCGGAAATGCAGCAGTATGCTCCGTTTGTACGTCGACTGTTTTTCGTGGAATCGTTGTGATATCTAATATTATGCAGATAACAGCTATGAAAGACTATCTTTCTCCGGAATGGGTGCTTATTAACACATCTAATCACTGTGACGCCTCCTCATTTTCGGCGAAATACTTTTCTTTGTCTGCGATTAAGCCGGATATTGGCTTGTACGAGGCATCGAAATACAACCCGGATTCCATGACTAACTCTGCCTCTGTGGAACTCTTTGGGGAGTTCAAAGTCAAAAAGCACGATGATCCTTTTCCTCCTGCCAAAACTCTTCCTGAGAGTGCTAAGGATACCCATGGCCAAATTACCCTCTATCTCAATGCTATTCAGGCTGCGCAGCAAAGGACCTGTGTATTCCTGTTCTTTATACTCGGAGACCAGTGTCGTCTTTTTTGCCATTCGCACGCAGGCACGCAGTACACAGATCCATTTAATCGTACTACCATGCCTTACCTTCACGAGTTCCTTTGGCGTCTGACTCACAGCAGCCCCGCTGATTGTGGCCATGATGTGACCATGGAACCTGTTCTTCCCTGCGATCCAATTTACGAAGAAGTCTCTCAGGTCTTGATGGCAGGCTTGCGAGGGAATCCGAACTTAAAAGCCTTGCATAAACGCTTTTACGGGGAGGTGGATGTGGTTTATAGAGTAGTTGTCAACCTGTGTACCCTCTATGTCTACCAACCCTTCACCACCACACACTTGTACCCCGTAGGACAAGGCACACGCTGCTTTGTAGCATTTGACCATGAGAGCCGGCGCCTCGTGCTTCTGAAAGACTTCTGGAGGAATTGGAAATATGACTCCGAATACGAAACCTGCAAGGCTCTGGAGTGCAAAGGGGTTTCTCATGTCCCTCATGCCCTGGCAGGAGAAGACATAGCTGGCCGTTTTCAGCAGACCAAAGTTCTCGGAATCAAACTTGTCCACTTCCGTCTAGTGCTTGACGTTGTCGGGGAGCCACTCACCAAGTGTATATCAACGCATCAGTTTGCGCAGATTATTTCTGATGCACTCCAAGGTACAGTGAACCACGCCCTATCTTAGAACATATGTGTTAAATAATGACTATAGCTCATTACGAAGCATACCGCAAAGCGGGTGTGCTCCACAGAGATATTTCCTCCGGGAACATCATCTTCTTCAAAAGTCGCGGGTACCTTATTGACTGGGAACGTTTGATACAAGTCACTGGGATACCCCCGGCGGCGAGAACAACGGAAAGAACTGTGAGTTACCCTTCTTCTCCCTCTGTTTGAAGATCCTCAATATCCTGTCAGGGCACATGGCAATTCATGTCCATTAAACTTTTAGAGGACCCAGATTCCCCCCACCAAGTTTGTGATGACCTTGAGTCGTTCTTTTATGTCATGTTGTTCATGGCCAACCGCTCCCTTGACCTCGATTCACATGCGGGCCTACCGAAACAATAAGTTCTCGTGGACTGGGGCTCTCAATGCCTTCAGAGAAGGAGCTACCGGCAAGAGAGACACCATCGGCCCCGGACGCATTCTTTGGGGCTGGAACACACTGCATTTCCAGAAACTCATAAATGAAATAGTCATTGCTGTTTGCGTCCTATATTGCCCCCCGGAAGACTTAAACGTCATGTTCAGTCCCGAGCTCCTCACTGCTGAGCGAAATTTGGAAAGCCATGAATATATGATTACTTGCTTTAGCAATGCTTTGAGGGATGAGTCATGGAGGGTGACTTCTCCTGACTGGGCTGAGCAGGAGATGGCTACCCAGTTTCAGAGTACCGAGGTTATATGCAAGAAGTTGAAGATCGGTGCAGAATATGAGCAGTTTGTTACCACCAGAACAGAGTACTATGACATTGACTCCAAGGAAGACTCCAAGGAAGCTAGTGGTCGCGCTGCACGCAAGGGGAGTACCAGATGCTTGCTCCTGCCTTTGGTGAAGCCAGATCCCTGGGGATAATAACGATTTGGGTGGATGAAGAAGGATAGTGGGGAATGATCAGTGGTGTCGATGCTTACTGTGACTTCAGCCTCCCGCTTTATCGTTCTGGAGATTATCTACATCTCCTACCACTTACGCTTCTCTTTTGCCTTCATTTTTGAACTCTTCATTTTAATTGTTTGCATTTTCTGTTCAATAAATTGGAGAGACAACAGTTATATCATGTAGTTCTACTTTTTCTCTGATATTTCGGATTCGTGTCGTAGTACTATATATTCTGCAGCTTAAACAAAGGACTTAGATGATACTATCCAGACCATTGTGAGATATCCGTGTTGGAAGATGACCTCTCGATTTACGATTTACGATTTACGATTCACGTTCATTTTCCGGCAAAATTCCGGCAATAATTAACATCGCTAGATGAGTCATTTTAAGCAATGTCTGTATCTACCACAAGGTGAGTTCTCAGAGTTTCCTCCTCAGCGCTCAAACCTGAAAGCAAATAGAACAATGTATCAAAATTTGCCTTCATTTTCCCGACTCGCGAAATCTCACAAAAATTGTCTGCCTGCCAACTTCGAACTGTTTGGACCCAGTCGAAGTTGTACACTACCAGTCCTTCGAGATATAGTCAATATCATAAAAGACTGCAAGACTTTTTTTCCATCTCTCTCCCTTCAGCAACTCTTCAATCTGACAACTATCGACCAACTCGATGCTCTTGTCGACTCGACTTTTACAATACCGTCCGCATCCAATAGTCGATTCTACCCAGACTCAACGTTTCAAATGACCCAACTACACGAAACCGTCAGGATTCTTGCCACGGCGACCCGCGTTGAGGCCTCCCTTAATCGGCGCCTAAAGTACCACCACACCATCCCTTCTGATAACACTGCTCTACGCGCCCTTTGTAATTTGAAGACTCTGCGTGGGTGTATTAGTAGGAAAAGGATAGCCATAGAAAATGCTTTGTGGAAAGGCCTCGATGAATATCCGGAGGAGGCAGAGGCCAGGCTAAGAGTTTTGCTGGACTCGGTATGCGACATGCTGTTTCTCTCATCCCTTGTCTCAATTGTCCTAGTCATCCTACAGCCCTGAAATAATCACCTCCAAGTTTAGCCACGTTCAGCTCTCCGACTTTCGGACGCTTGGCGTTAACTGTTGGATCAATGACAAAGTTGTCAACTATTTTGTTGGCAAGTGGTGCACTGAATCTGGCACTACTCTTGGGCTCTCCTCATTTTTCGCTTCTAAGTGCCTTTTTATGTCAAATGACTTTGTTCCCCCGGAGGATGGAATCCTGACACAAACGGACGAGGAAATGATCTCTAAGTGGTGTCGTAAAACCATAGTAAGTGCTTTTTGTCCCAGGTGTTTGTATGAACTCTCAGTGTTTTCTGTAGCTATCGCAGGAGCTCAGGGACTGGGATAGTGTCTTCATTCCTATCAACGATAAGCACCATTGGTACTCTGCGCGTATCGATTTCCTTGACCAGCGAATCGATATCTATGACAGTTGGAAGCCTACATGTGTTAACAATCAAAAAAAACCACCGCTCCTTAGGAAGAACGCTAAGTTGATGATGGTACGTTTTCATTCCATTCATACTACTACACTCAAACGTTCAAGTGAAC
The DNA here is from genome assembly GCA_015501585.1 of Rhodocollybia butyracea. NCBI lineage: Eukaryota > Fungi > Basidiomycota > Agaricomycetes > Agaricales > Omphalotaceae > Rhodocollybia > Rhodocollybia butyracea. The sequence continues at coordinate 152,141 of JADNRY010000068.1, forward strand.
CATTAGCTTTTATTATGGGTTACAGAAGTCTTAGGTAGTATTCGAGGCCAAGACATCAACCTCAAAAATAATGTGGACTGTGGGTGGATATTCGATCCCCACTTCGAGGTTTGTCTTAGACTTGCATCATAATTTCTGCCCGCATTCATCAATTCTCAGGTTCATTTCCAGCCTAACAGGTACGATTGTGGGGTTCACTTATTGTGGCATCTTCGACACATTTTGGAATTTCGCCAGGTCAATCTTGGGGACGATTGTCAGCCAAATCATCTCAAATTCACAGATAATATGGTAGGCAAACGTTTGAGGCTGGCACATGAGATGCTCTCAGATGCTGGTCTATCCTAGCAAGTACATATCTGTATATATGGCTGTACGGTGTTGCGTAAAAATAATCAAAGTGTATGTCTTGTGCAATAGATAGTAGCTGGCTTTTCACTTCAATTTATCTTGAGAGTGTCGCACTTCTCACAACATTTAGCTCACATTTTGATAATATGATGTTTGTCATGATACATAATCAAAGGTATACTTATGAAGACCCCACTTCCCTGGGGCTTCTCGGGGATTCTCTACGACTTCCCTGGGACTTCTTGGGGCTTCTCTACAACTTCCCTGGGACTTCTTGGGGCTTCTCTACGACTTCCCTGGGACTTCTCGGGGCTTCTCTACGACTTCCCTGGGACTTCTCGGGGCTTCTCTATGGCTTCTCTACAACTTTACTAGGGCTTCCCTGGGAGACATAGATGACCTAATGTACATAGGATATCTGGAGAGACTAAAGAGCCACAGCAACATGAGGCCCACTTAAAGCAAACCCTACACTTCCTACAGGCACTTCAAAGATATAATAAAGAGACATAGGAATTGACCTCAAAACCTAGGGTGCCAAAGTAACTTGGGCACCTTGGATAGCCTCTGCACCATGAGGTGAACCTTGGAAAGCCTAGGTCAGAAGTGTTTTTCCTGATGACACACACACAGTTATTTGGTTATTTGGGTTTTCAGTCGGACATACGCGCACAACTTAGATGATAGTCTACACTACTTCAGTTCATAGAACTTACTAGACCTTGTCGCACTACGGTATCTCAGTTGTTTCACTACACTGGCTGGTGTATCATCTTACATTCAATATCTTAACTTTCTTAGGGGAATCTTTGACAACCCAACCTCGCTCCCTTTAAACAAATTGATAGTCTGGTTAGGCGCAGTCTTGTATTTGTTAGGTTGTTTTCTAGTGCCTTTCACATACCAGTACAAACCAAGCCAATTAGTGAGGTCACAGGTGTTCAAATTGACTGGGATTAATCCCCCGTGCAGTGGGTGCTGATTTCTGGTGTTTTGGGTGTATGAGATGACGGTGAGAGGGTGCGAGTGACAAGGCCTACTTTGCCATGCCAAGATAGGAAATGACTGAGGATCCCTGGAATCAGTCATGGCGAGATCACAGGTGTTCAAATTGACTGGGATTAATCCCCCGTGCAGTGGGTGCCACTGATTTCTGGTGTTTTGGGTGTAAGAGAGGAGAGTGAGAGGGAGGGAGTGGCAACGCCAGCTTTGCCATGCCAAAATAGGAAATGACTGAAGATCCCTGGAATCAGTCACGGCAAGATCACAGGTGTTCAAATTGACTGGGATTAATCACCTGTGCAGTGGGTGCTGATTTCTGGTGTTTTGGGTGTAAGAGACGACAGTGAGAGGGTGCGAGTGGCAAGGCCTACTTTGCCATGCCAAGAGAGGAAATGACTGAGGATCCCTGGAATCAGTCATGGCAAGGTCACAGGTGTTCAAATTGACTGGGATTAATCCCCTGTGCAGTGGGTGCTGATTACTGGTGTTTTGGGTGTAAGAGACGACAGTGAGAGGGTGCGAGTGGCAAGGCCTACTTTGCCATGCCAAGAGAGGAAATGACTGAGGATCCCTGGAATCAGTCATGGCAAGGTCACAGGTGTTCAAATTGACTGGGATTAATCCCCTGTGCAGTGGGTGCTGATTACTGGTGTTTTGGGTGTAAGAGAGGACGGTGAGAGGGTGCGAGTGGCAAGGCCTACGTTGCCATGCCAAGAGAGGAAATGACTGAGGATCCCTGGAATCAGTCATGGTGAGGTCACAGGTGTTCAAATTGACTGGGACTAATCCCCCATGCAGTGGGTGCTGATTACTGGTGTTTTGGGTGTAAGAGAGGACAGTGAGAGGGTGCAAGTGGCAAGGCCTACTTTGCCATGCCAAGAGAGGAAATGACTGAGGATCCCTGGAATCAGTCATGGCAAGGTCACCGGTGTCTAAATTGACTGGGATTAATCACCCGTGCAGTGGGTGCTGATTTCTGGTGTTTTGGGTGTAAGAGAGGACAGTGAGAGGGTGCAAGTGGCAAGGCCTACTTTGCCATCCCAAGAGAGGAAATGACTAAAGAGCCCTAGAATCAGTTCTGGCAAGGTCACAGGTGTGCAAATTGACTGGGATTAATCCCCCGTGCAGTGGGTGCTGATTTCTTGTAACGGCTATGCCCTTACTGGTCTTAACGCGCTGCATCACCCGATGCAGCTGTACTATTTAAGTTACAGTGGGCCAAAATTTAAGTGCGTATGGGATATTACCATACTGGGACTACTGGGGGAATTAAAATATGCCCTGTGATGATTGCATATTCTGTGGGAAAAAGGATATTACCATACTGGGACAGTACTGCCACTACTGGGGGGGGGTTAAAATATCCCCCCTAGTGATTGCATACTGCATATTGGCCTGCGTATTTGGGTGGGAATAGGATATTACCATACTGGGACAGTACTGCCACTACTGGGGGGATTAAAATAACCCCCCCTGGTGATTGTGTATTGCGTATTGGCCTGCGTATTTGGGTGGGAATAGGAAATTACCATACTGGGACAGTACTGCCACTACTAGGGGGATTAAAATATCCCCTCTGGTGATTGCCTACTGCATATTGGCCTGTGTATTTAGAATATTGCCATCCTGGCACAGTACTGCCACTACTGGGGGGATTAAAATATCCCCCCCCCTTGGTGATTGTGTATTTGGGTGGGAATTGGATATTACCATGCTGGGAGGAATTAAAACTCTGAATATGATATTTCCATACTGGGACTGCTGAGTGAGTAGGCATTGGTTGGAAGTGAGCTAACTTTACCAACAATGTCCCGGTATGATGGCCACACTTACAAGAGTTGAATTGGAATTCTCCATTTCATCCAAGTTGAATCGGTGCATTAAGATATTAACAAACTTATCAAAACTACATATGCCTATTGAGTCAAGTCCTGACCACTGCGGCGACTACGAGTTCACCTCTGGGAGGGCGGTCCAGCTTCCTCACTTTCCCCCTCAACCTGGACATGCTTACATTTTGCTTTTCCCATTGCTTTTTTCACTCCATGAGCAATGATACTATCCACACATACCAAACATCTCCCACAGCTAGGCGCCAGTCTCCCCAATTTTCTGGATGATCAGCTTTGCATGTTCCGGTATGTGTATCATGACCCCACCAGAGGAGAGTGAGCATAATTAACAAAAGTCTATTGGCCCCTCCTTTGTCCCGAAGCTCATCCCAATTAAGGGATTCAGGACATATAAGCTTGCCCTTCTCAACATGACCCATTGGCTGAATTGAATGCCAATATGCCCACCACTCTTCACGCCATGCTGACCCATCTTCAGGACTCCAAACCTTCATCATCTTTTTCGGATTTCTACAGTTCTTAAACCATGCTGCAATCTGAACAGGTTGGAAAGTGAGAGGAATTTTTCCACAGCTCTCCTCTGTGCTCAAACTTCAGATAAAGCTTGAAGCAGTCCAACCATGTCTTATCCCAGTCAACACTACCCCTGAAAACTGTATAGAACTTTTGAATCCAATCTGGAAGCTCTGTCAATGGCCATTCTTTCTCCAAAGATGCAACATCCTCTGATACTGCCTCTGCAGGTAAACCAACCTTTGCCCTTGGTCGAGGTTTTGGCTTTGGACAAGGTTTCACTGCAACTGAGCTACCTACTGAAGGAACACTGTTTGGGACCGAGCATGCTCTGAGGATATGTCTGTCAAGGAAGCATTGGTGGGGACACCCGCAGATGCCGCAGAAGGAGCATCACTGGAAACTAGACCTGTCGAAAGGGAAATTACACCCACTAAGGGAGTGCCGTTCAGGGATGTTCCCTGCGATGGGGCACCATTTGTAACTAGACCCATCGAAAGAGAGACTACCCCTGCCAAGGAAGTACTGCGCAGAGATGTTCCCGCAGAAGGAGCATCAGTTGGAACTACCCCCGCCAAGGGAGTACTATCCAACGGGGTTAGGCCAACCAAAGGAGTACCGCTCGGGGTAATGCCCGCAGAAGGAGCATTGCTCAGAACTAGACCTGCGTAAAGAGAATCTACGCCCCCCAACAAAGTACTGCTCAGAGATATCCCTGTCAAACAAGCGCCCACTGGAACTAGACCAGGCGAAAGAGAAAGCCCGCCACCCAAAGGAGTACTGTTCAGAAATGTTTCCGCAGAAGGACCATCGTTCAGCACTCGACCCGTTGATACCATGGAGAGATGTTCCTGCAGAAGGAGCATTGCTCAAAACTAGATCTGTGGAAAGAGAAGGTATGCCTGCCAAGGGAGTACCATTCAGAGGTGTTTCCGCAGAAAGACTATCACAGTTGGGGACTACCTCCACCAAAGGCATACTGCTCACTGTTGAATGAGTATGTTCCGTGGGTACAGCGGCCAAAGGAGTACTGTCAGGGGATGTGGTTGTCGAACAAGCATGATTAGAGGCCACCCCCACCAACGAGTTACCATTTGGGACAGCGCGCGCTGAAGGAGTAGTGCTCAGGATGTTTGAGACTGCACCCAAAGAAGCATTATTCAATGCTACGCCCACTGAAAGTGCATCACTCAGGACTGGCCTTGTCAAAAGGGACTGTTCGAGAGCTAATGAGCATGTCCTCCAAAAGCACTCCGTTGGCCAGCATGCCATGCTGGCCAACGGAGTGCTTTTGAAGGACATGCTCATTGAACAAGCATGATCGGGGGCTACGCCCGCCAACAGAGGTATGGTTGGGGAAGGAGTATCATTAGGGACAACACTCGTTGGACATGGATGGACTTGAATGTGTGTCAAATCGGCCTTGTTAGACACTGGGGAATGATGCCCATCTGATTCAGTGTCATTCAACAATAACAGTCCCTTGGGTATTGCGGGTGCACTTGTTTCGTTGGGAGAAGTGAGGGATCAACATTCCCGTTGCTCTCAGGAATTGGCCTGCAGAGCATAATTGTCGTAGCCATGCCAAAGTAGTCTTGGCAGGCATCGACAAGTTTCTGCAGTAGTGCAGATAAGCTCACAAGAGCCCTAAATGATATTAGAACCGCTTCGCTAAAGAAAAATAATGCTAATAGATACTCACAGGTAGTAGTCTGACCCCGTCTTTGTTCCTGGGTTTTCCCTCGCAAAATTGTACTCCTTTGTCTTTTGAGCATGGTGTTCATCAACCATTGCTCTAACCTAGAGGAATAAAATTAATACGAGTAGATCACTCTTGTGAATGGATAAACCTCTGCCTTCACTTCCTCTGACTCTGCGGCCCACAGGCGTTTTGTAACATCATTAGCAATGTTGATCATCGCGGGTTTTTTTTGTCCCGCCTCCTTTGCAGCCTTCACCTGACAGGCGATCTCCTCCATATATATGGGTTTGATTTTGGCTGTCCAGTACAGAGACAAGTAGAACTGCATCTCTTGAGGTCGCCAAGGGGCGCTAGGCAGTACCTCTGCAACATGCTCAAACAGGGAATAGAGAATATTTTCTTCGCCCTTGGATGCATTTCAGTTGTGGCTATTGAACCAACCTCCAACCTTCTGCACAGATAAAGGTCAGGAAACGTATGGAAAGGTAAAAACAAACTAGAACATGTACCTGTCAAAGCTTTTTGAAACATACTTGAAACTGTTTCAGCTCTTCCTCAGTCTTCTTGTCTATATCAAGTCCAGAGCCTTGTTGTCTGAGTCCTCCATGTCTTCTTTGACATCCCCCGTCTCTGCCTGGTCACCGAATTTGGCGTAAAGCCTCTTAGTCATGAGAGTGTAAAATTTGGAGACCTTTCCTCCCTCTCGTGCAACCTTCCATTCTGTGAAGTGGTTCTCCAAGTAGATGAGCTTGTTTCCAATCACCCATCCTGGTCATCCTTGGGGATTACCAGTTCTTCCTTTGGGCATCATGAAAATTTGTGAAATGTGTATGGTTACAGGCAGAGAAACACTTACACCTTGTCGTGTGTCAGGGCATGAATTTCCAATTTCAGGAGCTACGACTTACATGCCAACTGAAGGCTTCATCCCTGAGTAGCCAGGATGGTGCAGCCTGTAATCGCAACTCAACCCCCACGTTCCTTTTGTTGTGTGTCAGCGGCGTGAATCTCCGATTCCAGGAGCTGAAACTTACAGGCCAGCTCAAGCAGAGCTATATGGCACAAACTACTCTGGGCGACCACTACCAGCCGCAAAATCAAAGGCATCAGTGAGAGACGGGGTGATTTGAACTGAGTGTAGTGTTCCCTCAGCACGGTGCTTCCAAACTGCTTTCTTGGCACGCTTTCTAAGAGAGCCGTTAGGTTATTATTGAACATAGATTTTTGTACAAACCTATCAACGTAGACTGTTGCACCAAGTGAACCTAGCTCCTTCACCGCATAAACTGGAGATTTCTTGTTCTGGGATGAAGATGTCAAGAGCGAATCCAGACTATCCATGGTAAGCATAAGCGATGTTTTGAATTCTGATTCCAGGGTGCTGGGCATATAGCTTCTGACCCGAGAAGGCAGTTGAGAGATTGAAGGCGATGACTCAGAAGACATAACAACAACCCTTTGGCCTTGTGGCGGCGTGCTTGGAGGAGTAAGGAAGGGTAAGGAAGGGCTTTGTGTTGAAGCCATTGACAGGCCAGCACCGGTCAGAGAAGCTGGGAATAATGTCACTGCATGCTGTGCTGGATATCCCTCTGGGTGTCGAGCAAGAAACATTTGAAGCGCTAAATGCCATCCCTTGGCATTCTTGAAGCCACTGCCAGATACACTGGTAATGCTGGGGTGGGCTTCAGACCTTTCGATGACCTGTTAGTTTGGAAAAGAGAAAAAAAGAAGGACTGACCAATGATCAAATATCCCTATTTGAAGACCTTGCCACACCACAGTAAACTTCCAGTCTTCCCTGCCATGGTTTCGAGCCTTTCCATAATATGGAATTTTTCGCGCATCAGTCAGTACAATGGCACCATCACTAGTTTCGTCAAGATCATCCAGCTGGAGCCAGTAGATGTTGCTCTCTCGGCCTCTCTATAACGCACCCTATGGGCAAAGTCCTTAAGAACACTGGTGAACACGACAAATAGGATACTATTGTGTGTACGACGGTGTAAAAGACTAACTAGACTCTTAAGTAATCGTACGATACTTATAGTAACGGATTTATTATATAATTAATAATAAATAGAATGATAAGATAGACCGTTTGGTCTATCGGCGGTGTCTAGGATGACCGTATCGCCGGATACGGTCAGTGGTGATTATGGAGAGGCGGAGGCGTTACACTCTCATACTTTAGGCAATGAAGAACGTTAAGAGAAACAAACCCACACACACAAAATTGTCTTCTCCCATGACCACCATTCCGAAGCAGGCGTTTGGATGACATATCCGTAAGTAATAGCATCACGGGAGGCTTAAACAATAGGGGACAGTGTAGTAACAAGCCCTTCACATATCAAATACCATTAAGAGAAGTTAGAACATTGTATGAAAGCCATTGTATGAAATCTTTCTTTGACAGACACCTTTGAGGCGGTCTTCAATGACCTACAATAAAATATGTAAGAAATTGGCCAGACAAGTTACCTTCACATACCGCCTAATTCACTCCCTCTGAGCTAGTAATACCAGGTGGCGTATCCTGTACAACTTTTACTGGCGCCGATGTTTCTTGTTTATCTGTGACTGCAGACTTGGAGGACCTGCAATTCAATATGTAAGAAACGTAGCAGGAAGAAAGTTACCTTAACATACCGCCGAATTTGCTCCTTCTGAGCCAGTAATACCGGGTGGCGTATCCTGTACAGCTCTTGCCGGCGCCGGTTTTTCTCAATTTTTTGTAGTTGTTGCTCTTTTGATAAGCTACTGAATTGTTCTTGCTCACTGTAAGTGACCTGGTCAGTTATACGATAAGATGTACAAGAAAAAATAGAACAGACCGAGCATACTGAAGCCTTGCTTGCTCCAATTTCAAATCTTTTTTCCTATTTAAGTATCAGAGGTAGCATGCAATATTCGAGTGTTATAATGCACACCTTAGGTATAGCTCATGGTCAGTCTGCTGCTTCCGTTTTAGGCGGTAAATTCTACGTCTGTACTTGATGCAATCTTGAATCTCATCCTCTTCAATCCCTATGTGACACAGGTGGATTTCCTCAAGAATTCCTTGCAGCTCAAGTTTAGTGAGAAATGGCACATCGGAATCATAATCTACAGTTGAGTGGTTCACAGTTAGTCCCTGAGCTGAAGAGACGTGACAGTATTGTTTGAGCTTACTGCACATGAGAGAATGAAGGTAAGAGACCGAACAAGCCAACATGAAGCGCCAATGTGAAAGATTGCCATTTTGAGAGTAGCGCCGAGGTGAAATGTTGCCATTTTGGTGAAAGATTGCCATGCTCAATGATTAAAAAATCCATTATTGGACAATTGGGATGGTATTCATGCTAACAAGAGAGGATAAATATAATCAAGTGATACAAGAATATACTAAGAGCATCGAAAATAACTACAGTCTCACAGCTCTGTTAGTAATCCATGTGCGCGTTGTCCCAATGTTGTACCTACAGTAGATAAGCAGTAGGGGTGAAATCCCACTCCAAGATATTTTTCAAGATCTGGGATCAACATCTCGAAGTCAGCCTTCACTAGTATTCTTACTTTCCACTCAAAGTCACAGTCAACAAAGAAGGGCAGAACAGCTGCATCCAAAAGCATAGCTACAATAAAAGTTATGATACAAGATTATGATGAGGCTTTTTAACCTCGACAAATGCGCTTCTTGGGAATATGAGCAACCTCCTCCTCACTGAGGTTGTCGATACCAGCCTCTGTCCTCTTCCGGCCTTGCCAATCCCCGGACACGAAGTCACTCCAGTGAGTGAACTTCCCTAAGTTTAACTTCCATCGGTGTGTTTGATCCTGTTCCCGTTTCTCTTTCTCCTCCCTGGAAGCCCTGGAAGACCAGGTTTTGTCGGAACACCAGCCGTTGTACCTCCAGCGGAAAAGTCCCCGGCAGAATATTGGATGAGGGAGTAGTGGGTTTTGTGGGGAGATATAGGTATGTTGGAATGCATAATGAGCACAGAGGGGAAAAGGATCATGGTGCCTGGAGGGAATCAGATGGCCAGTTTGAGGTTCCAGAGAACGAGATGGCCTCCCTTGTCCGGGTTGTATTAACCTGCAGCGGTGTCAGTGCACCACCCGTGAGCAGTGTTGCCGGCATCAAGATGAGGAGGAGTGCAGGTTTGTGGCCCAAAGTTGACAGTGGTGGCGGCGAAAACGGTGTGAGGAGAAGTAGGGTGGAGACGAGAGTCATGCGCAAGGTATTTGCTGAGGGTATCTTTGTATTTGGTAAATGTTTTGTGTCCGAACGCATTAAAGAGAGCTAGGTACGGAGTTAGTAGAGAGTGACGCAGGTAAAAAAAAACACAATGCACAGTTCGAAAGTCCCGCTACCCTTTGCAGGTCCACGTCATCCATAAGCTTCCTCATCTCCTCCAGGTTAGCAATGCCCGCAATCTTTCCAGGAACTTGGCGTCCTCTGCCATATGCAATCCCAGTAGCACGAGCAGTAAAGGTGCCCCAAGGGTGACAGGTTTCCTTGGTAGTGAACGTACTTTGCTCACTACATTTCCTGATCGCCACGTTCAGTCGTCGGACAAGAGCCTGCCATTCTGCACCTTGGGAACCAGGCGGAACGCCTCCAAGGACGGCAATGATACAATCAGAGCGGTCGACAAGGACGATACAGGTCTTGCCATCCCATGCAAGAAGTTTAAGACCGTTTGTGCTTGTAAGCACGGCAAGATTACGCCATACTCATTGAAGCCCCGCAGGAAGCTTTCCAGATGAACGGAATCCTGTCCAGCCGGTAGAAGAAATGGGGAGAGAGGAGGTGTCAAAAGTAACAAGGGAGGGTTGGGCACCTTGAGCATGCCTGACTGCTCGCGGTTTGAGATTGTTAGTAGCTTTGCGCTGCTGAGCAGCCTGAGCACGTTTGGCGCGTTCCTGGACGCGTTTGGCGAGGTTTTCCTTCTGGGTTTTAGAAAGAGGAGGTGAGAGGTTGGAGCTTGCGAAGGGTTTAGACAAGGGAGAGAGAGATTTGGCGGTATGTGGTGGTACATGCAAAGAAGGAGGGAGAGCCGGACTAAATCGATCTCCTTCGCCCAGAAACTCTTCCTCAAGTTCCACATCTTCGTCGTCTACCGTTTCACCTGCGTCTTCAGCTTCTATATGAGCCCGGTGATCCTGCTGGAGCGCGTTTGCTAGGTCGAAATGGTCGATTCAAATCTTGAACACTTTGAAAGGCGGGAGTTGGGAGCCTATTAGTTCTTTAGAAGTTTACAAAAGGCAAGGAGTAAGCAAACGGTAAACCTTATTCAATAGTTCATTAAAGATTCGAGAAATGGAAGGCACGAATGCATGAAAGCACAGCGAGACATCTTGCTCTCTAGAGGGAGTAGATGCTCTGTGACTTTGTGTGACCCGTGATCCAACCAAAGAGCTTGGCGAATCTAGAAAAGAAAAGCATGAATAAGATTAACGACTTACCGGACATGAGAATACACGTTTGATGTTGAGATAGTCGTGGTGGATGTTTGTTGAAAGTTGAGATCAACAAACAATAAGCACCTGTCCGGGCCCGGGTTTCCGCCTAGGCCCGTTTTTCACCGTTATCAATGATCGGTGCCTTGGCCATCAATCATTTGCTTGCTTCATTGTCTGTTTGTTACTTTCAAGAGTAGTTCTATTAATTACCTATGCTATGAACACTGGACAAAACAAAAACAAGTTATTCAAATTGAGTCTGCATTCTAATGTCGCTACCACTATCAGTGCTTCGCAAGGTCGAGTTTCGCAACCTTCGCGATCCATTGCTGCTGATGTTGGACCTACTCTTCCTGAAGAAGATACAATAACATTCAATGCTGCCGCAGAAATTGAGAATTTCTCTCATATCTTGAACTCCACTTTACATGTTGCACAAGATGCACCTTTCGAAGATGCCACTACAAATTTCACTATTTGGCTGAAGCCAATCGGTCCTAAAACAGTACGTGTATTTTTCATTAGATATAAGGATTTATTTTAAATCAGTATATACTCCTTCATTCATCAGGAAAAGTGTTTTTAAAAAAACACTTTTCCTGATGTTCCTGTACAAGATGAATATCTTGATGAGATGCTCTACGTTGAAGGGGGAGGGTTGAATGGGGACAGTTGTGCAGGCTGCAAGACACCAAATCCCATGTTTCGATGTGTGGATGAAGATTGTGTGGGGTTAGGGATGAGATGTGAGGAGTGTATAGTCAAATCGCACTGGTATCTGCCGTTCCATTGGATTGAGGTGTGTTGGTACTTGTTGGTTGCCAATCATGACTGAAGACAATTATCAGGAGTGGGATGGTGAGATGTTTTGGACAAGGACCCTTCAAAGCTTGGGTCTCTGCATCCAGCTTGGCCATAAAGCTGGCTCAGCTTGCCTTTTCCCACAGCCAGCATATATTTATTTTGCTGTTCTGCACACCAATGGCATACATCAAGTGAATATTAATTTTTGTGGATGCCAGCCTAATCTCCAGTGCCGTACACAGCTGCTTCGGAGTCATTTGTGGCCAGGGACAGTGCTTTCTCCTCAATCAGCTTGTACTTTTATCTGTCTGTGGCAGTTCCATACCTTCAACTGTATTGCCAACATTCCAGCTTATGATTATTATAAAGGGTTAGAAACTATGACTGAGAACCGTACACAAGAGAAGCCAGATGTGAGTGCCAAACTTGTATGGTAAAATATGCCTCACACAGTATGTTGGATATCAGCAGATATCAGTATCATTGTTATGATTGATCAAGCTCATGGTTATCTCACACTCATTATTGACACGTACTTACACGTACTTATTTCCTATCACCCCCATTACCAGTATATAAGCAGTAGCTAGATATACGCTACCTCATCTGATTGCCCCTCTCTCAGTGCTGTAGGGGGCAAACGGAATATATTGTGCTTTTTAGTCTATTCTGCCGTTGTGCTATATATTATCCCGAGTGGTAATATCGTGTTCTATTTTATTATCCAACACAGTAATCATCCTCAAGGACCGATATCAAACACTCTTGCAATGTATGGTAGAATGGAGGCATCTTAAAATGTAAAAGCGAGCAGGGCGGGGGCACGATCCTAGTGGTGTGGCGGGCACTAAACCTGGAGAATTAGCTGTAGAATGCCCAGCCTGTCCTCATCCAGACCGAAACCTGCCTACAGACTGGCGTCGTTGGCCAACTGAGCTTCAGTATGTCTCCATCTAGCTTGCTCTAGTTGTATTAAATACTAACTGTGAATATATTACAGATATCTGTTTCAAAAATTTGTTGCAATTGATGCCAATTTCCGACTTCGAAACAAACATGTTTCATCCCAGGCAAAGAATCCTACCTTGGGAGATGGGTTTGCATATTTTGTCCCATACAATGACTACATTGAATGGGTGAAGAGGTTCGTTGACCAAGCTGAGGTAAAGGGATTATTGTGATATGAAATAAATACTAACAATCTTCATAGATCAATTCTTGCTCTGGCTTTGCTGCAATATTTCTTGCCAACTTGAAAAATATCAAGGGCCTTTGAACAACTGGAGTAGGAGGTTGTTGCTGTGGACGGCATGGCTTTTGGCTCCCAAATGGAATGGGAGATCTTCAGAAAGGGGAACGGTGTGTATACATTACATATTCACTTTAGTAATTTGAATATTCACCTATTGTATAGATATTGCAACATGGATTACATATTTGCTCAAGCTGTCAAAGGGCTTGATTGTATGATCATACTCTCATATGACATTGCATGCCAGTGGGGACGGAATTTCTGGGTACGCCTGGAGGAGCTCAAAGATAAGATTGATTTTCGTATCACAGAGGATAATCTTGTGTTTCTAATCCCGAAGTTCCATCTTCCAGCTCATCAGTTTAGCTGCCAAGTTCCATATTCCTTCCATTTCACTCTTGGTTGTGGTGAAACACATGGAGAGGTAATTGAAGGGAACTGGGCAGTTACAAATAAGGCTGCCAGCCAGACTAAAGAAATGGGGCCTGGTAATCGTGCTGTTATGCTTGATAACATCTTTGGCCATCATAATTACCATCTACTTCAAAACTTAGATAGGTTATGGGGACAACGACTTCTGACAGCACTTTGGCAGGCAAAAGAACAGAGTCAGGGATATGAAAGGTTCACTGAAGGGCTGGAAATCAATGTTGGGAAGGATGTACTCGAAGGATGGAAGACCCTGGTAGAAGACTGGGAAAAAGATCATGCAAAGCTATGTCCCTATGAGACTTTGAATGAAGGTATGTACTGTTTAATATTGATTGAACTTGAGCTTGAGTAGGCATTACTTGACCCTCTTCTAGATAAAAATGCACTCAAGAAGGTGGAGATTCGGCTAGCCAATGAAGAGCATGAGGCAATGGTACGGGGTACCATGGTGCATAGCTCTAGCGTCACAGTGTTTCTGGTGCTAGGCATTGACATTGAAGAGCGGCAATGGCAGGTTGAAGTGGACCTGAAGATCAACTCACCCCTTACTCCAACACAAACACTTGCCATTCAGAGACAACGCTCAGTAATCTTGCGGCATATCCAGCAATTCCGTTAACTTCAAGTGACATTCATGCCCCGCTTGTGGGATTTCCTTACTGCTGCTCACCACCGTCATTTGGATGACCCAGACACTGATACACCCGAGAGAATTAAGCTCTTTATGCCATCAGAGCTTGAAAACTATGTTGCACGGAACACCGCATGTGCTGCAAAGATCTGGGAGCAGGAGGCAGAATTGCAAGAAGGTGAAGCTATAGATGCTCTCAATGCTGTGCAACAAGGGCTATGAGCACGGACACTTACCAATAATTTCAAGTTGAAGAATGTCACTGGTCAGAAACACAATACTTGAGCTCAAGGGGTGCTACGACACATTGATCTGAATATCAACTCAAATAAGTTATGGTACAGGTATGCACGGAATGCACTATTTCGTTTGTGGGATCATGGAGATTGGGGAAAAACACTGCAGGTGCTGAAGGATGGAGATGTGCATGGGTTGAATGAGCGAGCATTGAATGCAGAGGAGCTAGCCCAAGAAGAATATCTTCAAGAGAGAGGTTTATTGAATGAGCTTCAGGCAGCTGGTATTGCTTCACCAGGGGTTGCTGTGATGACTGGGGATACGGCAAAACGCACTCTCTCCTGGATCTGGTATGACACATCAATTGATCCAGATGAGCCTGAATTTCAAGATGGTATGAAACATGTTTTGAACAAACTTTTTTTAATTGGATAATGATTACTTTGATGGTATTCTAGCATTACGTGTTGAGTGGTGCAAAGCTTGTGCTCATTCACTTCGGTGGAAAGAAGAAGTACTACTTCTTTGTGAAGAACTTCGACGGATGAAGGAATTTTCACTATGGAAAGCAAGGTGGTGGAGAGGTCAAGTTGGACATCGGGAGGGACTATCCAAGGAGCTAGAGGAGGGAGTGATAGCATATGCATTACAACATGCAGTTTTTGAAGAGAAGCACGCCGAGCTGGTAAGTGCAAGATGAAATTATGTTGTGGAACATGCAAAGGGAGTGAGGCCAGATATACCCAATCTTAAGGCACTGTTTGATAGTGTCTTGGATATAGGGCATAGCTATGCAGATGATGAGGATGAGTTTGGCATGGGGGGTGAAAGTGAAGATAACATCATGAATGAGTAGTCATGTTTCTTATTCAATCAATAGGCACTTGAATATCATCCAGTTAGTATGGTAATAGCACTCCCCCAAATACACAGGCCAAAATTAGTGCACAACCATCACATGGGATAATTTGATTCTCCCAAGCAGTCCAAGTACAATAATATCCTTCTCCCATCCAAATACGCAGGCCAATACATGGTACGAAATCACAAATATTTTAATCCCCCCAGTAGTGGCAGTACTGTGGCAGTACTGTCCCAGTATGGTAATATCCTATTTCCACCCAAATACACAGGCCAATATGCAGTACGCAATCACTAGGGGGGGGGGGGATATTTTAAATCCCCCAGTAGTGGCAGTACTGTCCCAGTATGGTAATATCCTATATCCTTTTTCCCACAGAATACGCAATCATCACAGGGCATATTTTAATTCCCCCAGTAGTCCCAGTATGGTAATATCTCATACGCACTTAAATTTTGGCCCACTGTAACTTACTGGGTTTATTTAAATAATCCCCACAGTAACTACTGGGGGTATTTAAATAGTACAGCTGCATCGGGTGGCTGCATCGCCATTCAATTTCTTTTTATATTCAATATATTCATTTTTCTATACTGCATACCGTATGACTTACATAAGTAAGTCTTCTTTTATACTGGTACACTACATGCTATAAAGCTTGTCGTGTTCACTCGTGTAATTTAAGCAATGCCTTGTAGAGGCCTTACACTTTTTTGAACATCAAGTAGCGTTATATGCTTACCGTTGTTTAAAAGTAAAAGATACAGTACGCAGTACAATATCAATCATATTCATCAAACATCCTCGCCATCAGCTTCTTTCAATCATTAAGAACTTCTTTTTAAGAAACTCACTTTCTTTCTAAGCCTTTAAAAATGCTCAGATGACTTCACCAAGTCCAGAGACAGTGAATAATTGCACGTCTCATAATAATGACGCCACGTCACAGAATGATTCCCACACGGTAAAACCGTCAGAGGAAAAAACAAGGGAGCCTGAAAAGCTCCTCATTCAATTAACAGAGGAAATATCTCAGCAAGGAGAAAATCCTATGACAACGACTGATAACAACAGTCGATCAGAAGGCAGTCAAATGACTGCCATAAAAGAACCAAGAGACAATGTCTCTATAAATGAGAAAGCAGCTAAAGCGCTGGATTCAATAACAGACCTTGCACAGGTCTTAGTAAATGCTACAGGGCATATGCTGAAAATCGCGGAAACAAATCAGCAATCCCTGAGCAAATTCACATTGGCAATGCATCAATTGAATGCACGATTAAACAAAAAAGACAAAGAGAAGTCTTCATCCAATTCATCGACAAAGTCAACAGACAGTAGTGATTGTACTGGGATTGCCATGCCAGTACCTAGACTGCCGGACAAACGCCCACCAGTAGTGCTGGACATCTATAGGAATACATTGTTCTCAAACGCCTCAACAGGAAAATGGAAAGATTCCGTGCTCAATGTGTCGCAGGCAATAGGTCCATCATCCATAACACATAGAAACTGTGTGGGATTTGGACAAGTAGGAGAATTACCTCCTACAATAGGCAAATCGCTATTAACACAGCGAGGCTATACAGACTCATGTCAAAGACGTCCGTCATCGCTACCAGATATGCCGACACCTATGTTCCTTGCAGGAACAGGATATACGCCTAAAATGAGACAAAGTCCCACTGGGAGAACTTCTCCAGCACGAAGAGGACCTAGGTCACTCCTGATACCGCCCAAATCCAGGGCTACAACACCGAAGTCAAATGACTTCATATTTGAAGAGCCAGAAATCATATCTGACTCTGTGGCGCAGCTTACGGATCACATTTGTAATGCATTCGGAGCATTGGCGACACCATCAACACCCATAAATATATTGTCCACATTTGTGGACAACAAAGCTACTGTTAAAACGGAAGCATTCAGCACGGTGATCCCACCAGCAAAACAGACAATTGCAGAAAGCCCGGAAGATCTGGGTAACAAAAGCAATACGCTCGTAGAGCTATTAGAGCGGTTTGGATTAAACCAAATGCCAACACAAGTTCCTAAAAGGAACAAACCAAAGGATCTCCCAAAAAGAGAACCCATTCTGAAGAACCACAATGTGGTTATTAAGGCAGAAGAGTCAATCTCTGCCATAAAAAATAATGATGTCAAGACAAATACACCCGTAATGACAGCATTTCCAGTCGTAACAACTGGTGAAAAAGCACTGACTAAAGTTGATGCTGACCCGGACACAGGCATAGCCTACGAATGGGATAGTCGCATAGCGATGCAACGCTTGCGCAATAAGAGCTTCCGAGAAACCGGAAAAGCCTCAGAATTCTTCCCAGACCAAATGGGGTCAGCATGGATGGACTTCTGGTTGATAAATTCAACACACCTGAAGAGGTGTGGATACATGAACAAGACAGTTTGCAAGGTGCAGGTCCTTCTAAAAGTGGGGGAGGACCACCTCGAAAAACACCTACAAGAGGAGCTCCAGGAGCGCCTGATGACGGTGATGACAACTCAGACTCCAGCAGAGATGAGCACAAATGCAACAACAATAAAAATTGTCAAAGCACACCATCGGATGATGATTCATCCCAAAACAATACCAATTCGGATGTCACAGATTCGTCAAACGAATCATGGATTGGAGATATTCTCCAACCTACTGAGAAATTCTGTAGTACCAAGAAGAAGAAGATGCAACAAAAAGTAGCATCACAACTTCAAGCGAAAACTGCAGACAATGATCATCACAAACTGTGGCAACACCAAGTACACAAAGTGTACAGAAAGCAGATACATGAACATGTAGGCACTGCACTTCCTCCATTGGAGAGAGTAAAGAATATCAAAGTACCATCACCGGAGAGTTACAAAGGTACTCCCAATGTAGAGGTATTTGAAAGGTGGCTATTGACACTCCTTCGATGGTTTGTAGCACACCGCTATTGCGGTCCAGCTTATGATAGCGCAAGATTGCAAATCTTAGGCATGTTTCTAAAAGAAAAAGCACTAGATTGGTACAACGACAAAGTTGTTGGTGCGCACAGGACCACAATTAAGTGGACCAGTGAAGAAGCCATTATTGGCTTATTCGATAGATGCGTTCAAGCAACCACAATTCATCAAGCTGCTCAGCAGTTTGAGTCAATCACTTACTCACCTGTTAAGGGAGTACGAGATTATCACTCAACATTAGTACAATGGGCATCAAGGATGCAACATCCACCGCATTCATATGATATGAAAATGTGTTTCGTTAAAGGATTGCCTATGTCAATCCTTGAAATACTTATAGACAGGGGAATAATCCCTGAATACACAAAATTCAAGACTATTGTCAAAGCAGTTACTCGCATTGAAGATAATCGCGCACTACACAATTACTAGGTGTCAGGCAAGCGAAAAACAAGCACACCAAGCTCGAAATATGTTGCAAAGAACACTATTGCGGAATAAGGAGCAAGTACTCCTCCCGCTAGAATGTATACTGCATCAGCAGTACCAAAAACCCAACAAAGGGTACAGCTATTAAATATACTAGCAAAGGGAAGAGACCAGTTAAATTTGGTAACTCTTTCTGTGGAACAGGACAAGTGTTGAAGACACCATCTAAAGAAGAAGCAGTTTCTAGGAAACTATGCTTCCATTGCGGCAAGCCAGGTCATTTTGCGAATGACCTGATGTGCAAAAGGCATGGACAGCCTTGGTTGTACGCCATTCAGGAAGATGAGCTGGAATCAGCTAGTCAAGATGTCAATCCACAAGAAAACCTCAAATATCCTCCAGCACTTCAACCCGACAAGGATGAAGACGAGGATGAGTCTGAAGGAGAATACTTCCTCGAGACGTATGAAGAAGAATACGTCGGTCAACTATATGACAACACCAATGACTTCCAAGAGTACTTGGGTCATATTCATGAACCGTACATTGAAAACA
This sequence comes from Rhodocollybia butyracea, assembly GCA_015501585.1. Lineage (NCBI taxonomy): Eukaryota > Fungi > Basidiomycota > Agaricomycetes > Agaricales > Omphalotaceae > Rhodocollybia > Rhodocollybia butyracea. The sequence continues at coordinate 171,170 of JADNRY010000068.1, forward strand.
ATCCTCTAGAGGACTGTGGACCAGCAGTATGCCTAGAGGATGACTGGGACAATGACACGTTCTTGTCCCTCAATCATCAGGAAAAGCCGCTTTTGCCTAGGTGACCCCAGAGTGGCCTAAAGCAAATTAGGTGACCTATGAATCCTATGGCATCCTAGGAATTTGGGCTTGTCCCTTGCCAGTCAAGGCTCTTGAGGATTCCCTAGGGTATCCTAGGCAAACCCAGGGCAAGCCTAGGTTTGCCCAGGGAATTCTCAAGAGCCTTGACTGGCAAGGGACGAGCCCAAATTTCTAGGGTGCCATAGGATTCATAGGTCACCTAATTTGCTTTAGGCCACTCTGGGGTCTCCTAGGCAAAAACAGCTTTTCCTGATGATCCTCAAAGCCACCAGATACAACTGGATGGCACTGATTGTATGGCAGTTATGAACATGCCTAACAAAGAGCCTAAAACCAATACAGGTGAAGGCATTCATAAGTCTAGTAGACTTATGACCAGACCTGACCAAGGTCCAATCCAAAATTGCCGTCTTATGACGGCAATCATTGAAATTGCAGAAGTCGAAGCATTCACGCTATTTGACTCAGGTTGCACAATCGAGGCTTTAAGCCCCGCATTTGTTCGATTAGCGAACATCAAAGTACACCAATTGGCGGACCAACATTCGCTACAATTGGGAACTGTAGGAAGTAAAGCCAAATTTACTTTTGGCACAAATGTACATACCTCCTAAAGTTCCCAATTGTACTGGAGAGCTACAATGAGGATGATAATTCAACCTCGCCCAAAATAAAGGAGTTCTCTGTAGAAAATTTTGATAAATATGTCAAAATCATACAAGAATTCTCTAGAGAATACTTTCCTCACAAAATGGAGGAACAAGTGGAGCTAAAAGCTCAGCGCAATATGGAAGAGAATATATCTCAACCAATGCCGGTTGAACAAACAGGCAACGAAACAAATGATAATCCTAATCAGGATAATTACACCGGTGCTAACTGGTGGATTCAACAAGCTGTTCCACAAGCAGCTCCGATGCTTTGCATTCCAAAGAAAAATGGTACTCTTCATACCATTATCGACTATTGTCAGCATAATGCTAACATGGTAAAGGATGTAACTCCTTTCCCAGACCAAGACAACATCCGTACAGATGTTGCCAAACATAAGTATTGATCTAAAATCAACCTCACCAATACATACAAACAGACTCAAACAGAGATGTATGGAAGACTGCATTTGCATGAGTCTTTGAGACATTCGTTAGCAATGTCATGATGATGGGAGACTGTAACACTCCCGCCACTTTCACTGCGGGGGTTACCTGATAATCAGACCCAGAAAGTGTTGAGAAAATGCTAGGAATAGGTGACAATATCCTTGGCTATTCTTGAATGGAAATTTCTGTATAAGTATGAATGCATTCTGTGATTATTGTTTTAAGCATATTCAAGGATTTTTCTAACTCGTTCTTGTACAACCTTGAAGTTATTATTCTGAACAGCTCTATGTGTAAAACTTTGAGTATCCTACAGCAGAATGTCCTGTGAAATTTCTTCACAAAATGACATAGATTATAGCAAGAATAGTTAGATTAATCTTCACATAAGTCTAGATTACCACTGCCATCTCTACCTAGAGATTAGCCAGAGGTTACAGTGAGATTATGAAAGATATTCACATAGTAATATGGGCCAGAAAACTAAAGATTTTCTTGAAATAATCTGCACGTGGAAAGCATGAGGTTTTTTGAAATAAACTGGCTATGTACCAGATGTCCGGATGTCCAGACATCTTGGTGTCGATGATGTCCGGACGTCGAGACGTCTTGCAGTCAAAACATCTTAGACATCAGGATATGTGACATTGATTCTCCTCACACCCGTAAACTGTGATCTCTATGTCATATAGCAGATGTCACACATACATCCAAGATCTTTTGATTATAAGACATCCTGATGTCTAGACATCATCGACGCTGAGATGTCTAGACATCCCGACATCTGGTACATATAATCCGAGCCAGTTTATTTCAAAAAACCTCATGCTTTCCACGCGCAGATTATTTCAAGAAAATCTTTAGTTTTCTGGCCTACAGCTCCCACTATTAATGATTTAACAGGCAAAAAAGCGAAATTTATGCCTAATTAGACACATATCACTCATTACCCACTCCCCCAGCATAGTATAAGCTACTCCTGAGTCGTCTAAATGTACCTATTATACCAGGGTACAATGTCCTAGAAGCCTGTGGCCCACCCTGCCCTGGATGCTCTGATACTTATCCTCTGATTTCGAAAAAATGAGGGTTTTTGATGAGAAAGTTCAAATATCAATAAAGACTGATCTCCCAGTGGCCATCTAAATATATCTGAGACTCAGAAAGGGTAGATAACATATCAGGGTATCAGGGGATGAAAAGGATCACCCTTATCCATGCCAATCTGCATGTTATATCAAGCAATCTTTAGACTCAACACTTTTCATTGATTTCCTTTTATGGGCATACAGCTTTGGCCTCATCCACTACAATCAAAGGTTATCCAAAAGATATTTTGCAATCCAGCCCCTTCCCACCACAGGATTGGCTTCATTTTAGGTGAGCAACCTATTCTGTGTATAAACAAAAGGTCTGGATGTTTACCACAAGCTATTGTCCTCAGGGAAAGAGTGTACATAGTTTGTGTGTTCAGTTTTGTCATTTCTTAATTAGGTAGTGAAAACAGCTTTGACCTCATCCACTGCAAAAGATTTGTCATTTTTCAAATAAGTAATGAAATCAGCTTTGACCTCATCCACTGCAAATTTGTCACTTCTCAATTAGGCAATGGAAACAGCTTTGGCCTCATCCACTGCAAAAGTTTTGAAATTGCCTAATTAAGAGATAAAAGTCTATTGAAATAAAATTGCCTAATATAGTAAATTATAAAAATTTCCAAATGTATCTAACTCTATTAAAAAAACATAAAACCGGTTAAGGTGTTTGAAAATTGTCTTATTTGGTAATAAAAACAGCTTTGACCTCATCCACTGCAAAAATTGAAAAATTTCCTAATTTAGTAATTTTTAAATTGGCCTCAGTCATGACCTAGGCCAGGCAGGTCATGACCTAGGTTAGGTAGGTCATGACCTAGTTCACCCAGGTCATGACCTAGGTTAGGTAGGTCATGACCTAGGTCAGGTAGGTCATGACCTAGGCTAGGTAGGTCATGACCTAGTTCACCCAGGTCATGATCTAGGTTAGGTAGGTCATGACCTAGGTCAGGTAGGTCATGACCTAGTTCACCCAGGTCATGACCTAGGCTAGGTAGGTCATGACCTAGGTTAGGTAGGTCATGACCTAGTTCACCCAGGTCATGCCCTGGACCAGGTAGGTCATGACCTAAAAAAGTAGGTCATGACCTGAATCAGCTAGGTCAGGTAAGTCCCATGCTTCCCTGACCACCCAGAACAGGGCACTGTGACTTTGCTTAATCTTGTCATAATATACAGATATGTAAAAAATCCCAATATGTTTCTAAAAATTTCAAGTCATTATTCTATGATATTTCATTCTTGTTTATATTCTCTATCTCACCATCCTCCACTCTCACCCTACACCTCTTAGACTATATCTCCCCCTCCTAGACCATACCCTCCTCCTCCTGGACCATACCCTCCTCCTCCTGGACCATACCCTCCTCCTCCTGGACCATACCCTCCCTCACCTAGACTATCCCCTCCCTCACCTAGACCATGCCCTGCCCCACCTAGGCCATATCCTATCTCACCCCAGGCCATGACCTACCAACCCCAGGAAAAGACCAACCTGACCTAGGTCATGACCAATTCCCAGGTCATGACCTAAATCCCAAGGTCATGGCCTAGCTGCCTAGGTTTTGCCTAGGTTTTTGGGTCTTTTTAGTAAGGTCAATGTAACAAAAGTGTAGACTAATAAGACCAAATATGTGGTTGCCTGAAGTGTACTGGGGGGACTATCCATCTGATTCATCCATCTGGGGAGACATATCTCCAGATGATGAAGACGGTCCTGCGGGAGCAGGTCCAGATGAAGAATGAGCTGGAGCAGTGGCTCCAGCAGCAGTGTTATTTGTCATTGACAAAGTCGATGCAATAGATGAAGCCTGTGGCACGGGCACAGGCGGCGGGTTGAATACTTGCGGTGCTGTAGGCACCACCGTTGGAGTAAGCTGGACATCTGTGATGGCCGGCGGACGATTGTCTATCATACCCATAAGGGTATGATAGTGATTGTTGATCCCAGCAATGAGGGGGCATATGTCCCCTGAGTATTGAAGCAGCTAATGCTGCTTCCACATTACGCTGATATGCTAACTCGGGACTGCACACAAAAGTGAGTGAAAGACTAAGTCCAACAAACACCAACACACACACACTAAGAATCAACACAAGTTCGGAGGGGTGCACAAAAAGATATATAATTCAAAGTACAATCAACTGTAATAGATTTTCTTTCACAAGTTCTATTGAACTTGGGCGTGTTCTGTTCTTTGGACCTAATAACTTTACTTTGAAAGACTCCTAATAGCTTTACTTATATTACTTCTTTCTTCAATACAAATCTAATTGCCTAATACTGTCTTTCTTTTTCTGTTACTAAATCTGACTTCAAAACAAAACACTAGAAGCACCCTGAGCGCTACTAGCTGGGACTGTGAGCCAAAGCCAGAAGTGGGGGGTAAGAATGCTTCTTCATTTCATGGGGTATCCTTCCTTATATTCTAAATTTGATCAATTACGACTATCAAGCATAAATGCTACACACGAGCACAGCGGAAATACACGTGCTATTGTTATTCAATAGAAGCTCATGAAATAGTTATTTCACGCGCTGTCTTAAATCTGCGGCATGATCTCGGAATGATCCCGGAACCTCGGCACATCAATCTCCTCAGGGTCGGCGATACATCAGTCTCTTCACATCAAATTCTGATGGGAGGTTCTGCTTGGACCGTTTATCTATAATACTTGTTCGGACTTCCTGGTCTAAGACCTGATATAGGGTCCGAGGTGTTGTACCCATGTCTACTCGCAAACATAGGTTCACAAAGTATCCTCAGATACCAGATGTCTTCTCGGCTGTTAGCTGGGAATATAAGATTTTCTGCTCTAGCGAGGGTAGCCTCGCAAGCAGTGTGAATCCCATATGAAATGGGAAGTCATTGATTGTCATTGACTTTGACGAGATTGGCATCTTTGCCGTAGCAGATCCAGCCATTGGTGGCAAAGTAGCCACCATCACTCCTTCGATGAAGGAGTTCTGGCAGTACTGCCGGAGTGTCCTCCTGAAACTCAGGAGGAATGGTGGAAGACAAGGCAAGATTGGTACTAAGTACCGCTCCTGCATAGGAAGAAGACGGAGCAGGTGCTCCTGTCGTTGGTGGATCCAGGTCCATTGGACCTGCGCTACTATCAATATCAAATGACACTGAGTTGTTGTTAGACAAGAATACGGTGGAAGCCAGAGCTTCTACCTGTTGTTGTTTCCCAGACTGGCTTTCCTCCTCGTAACGAGGAGAGCCATGACCATGTCTTGTGGACGAATACCGGCGGTATCCCTCCAACTCATCTGAGTATCTGTGGCACCTCTCTTGGAGGCTGCAAATTTCGCGCGCGCTGCATCATTGTAGTTGCGCTGTAAATCAGTATACCGTCTCTTAAGAGACAATAAGTCACAGCTAGCGGTGCCAAGCTGGATAGCCAGCTCCACCGCTGATTCGTTTTCATTGTTCGATATTAGGCCTATAATTGGCCTAAGGCGTGTAACCGTACATTTTGACACTTTGTACGTGTTATACAATGCAATAAGAGAGTTATATGGAGCCCAAGCGTGATAGCTGTTGCCGAGGCAAAGAACTTAACAATAATACTCAGCAAGCCGTGAAGGTATGCCCACAAGCGTAGCCTAGAGCCAAGCTAGCGAGGATACCTGGGCTGCCCGGAGATGTAACGCTAGATTGTCAATCTAGTTATACCCAAGAGTGTAGACTCTCTAAACTACAGGACATCTCGAAGCGGGATAAGTACTAAGCCAACGCGTTACTCGAGGGAAGGAATTATGAGGGAAGGCATCCCTCGCACTAAGACCCCCAACGAGCTATGTTAAGATGTGGACTTTACAGTCCGTAACAATGGACCAGAACGATCCCGAGGAAACCGTAGGGATCTATTTGCGGCACCGGTCGCAACCGTGAGGACGGTAGAAACATGCTTAGCGGTCCTACGGAAAGCTACGCTCTGGGATAGCCTTGGCAAATCGAAACATTTGATCTTAGAAATCATACACGGAAGTTCTTATCCGTTAAAGCCGACTATTGGGAATCACTTGTACATACTCAGCGCAGTTGCTCGAGATTATCATAAGTGGTGTCGTTGGAAAGCTAGATAACAGGCCTTCTCGAGAGAATGTTAATCACACTCAGGATGGACAGAACTATCCGAGGAATAGAATGAAACTCACCCAAGGGAAACCGGGTGGTGAGTGATCATGAAGTGTAAAGGTACTCCTGACCCCGGAGAATTGTGGAGTAATTGGAGAAACCTCGCTTGGATCAAAACACTCTAAAACTATGTTAATCCTCACGAAATCATATTTTACCTCTGATATATACCCAAGAATGGACTATTTCTTTATCGTGTGTACCATATATAGGCTGGAGTTTCCTTTCCGAGCCAGATTCCTCTGTTCCACTCTCTTTCCGTCTCTCTCCGTATCTGTTTCATCTATTTTTTGTATTAAACTCTCTCTACTCAGTATATAAGCCAGATATATTTATTCAATAAGACAAGTTTCTTGCCCTTGACTTGACTGCTAAGACCAGTGCTCCGTAGAACGTCCCCACGGGATCAGTAGCGTGACGCCTCCTGACTTGGTTATCTTAAGAAAGTAATAAACTTCACGCGCTTCGCAAAGCCCATTTATATCTTGATCGAATTTAAGTGTGTAGAGTTCTCTCGAACTCCAGATCAACTCAATTCTAGTTGCTTCCTTAGAGGGGACGGCTTCTAGTAAGGGATTATTCGGCTCCAGAGTGAGGGTTCCTTAGTTGACTTCTTCACGAAGTTAGACGAGCCACTAAGATTGTGGTATGAGTTCCTAGTGATTAAGTTCACTCACAATATCGTAGCTTGGCCCAGAGTTTGGTCGAGGACTTTACGGCGTCACAGCAGCTAGTGCCAGAGTTTGCCTAGGGTTGTTGAAAAACCTCGAGATTACTATTCTAGCTAGAGCCAGAGTTTGTCTAGGAGAATCTTAGTTTTGTTGTATTGGTTTTGGTTTTGGTTAATTGATTTGGACATACACACCTGGTTCCCTCATACACTCGTACACCCCAACTAGGCTTCTCTCGACTTAGTTCTAAGAGTTGTCTAAGCTTAGTTACCCACGTTAGCGCTACAGTCTTGAACCTGGAGCAGTCGCGCGCATACATCCAATATTACAAGACTTTCCCTCGGGGAATCTCTGACAACCCGCCCTCGCTCCCTTACATATCGATAGTCTGGTTAGGTGCGGTAGTGTTTTTGTTAGGTTGTTTTATAGCACCTTTCGCATACCTACACGTAAATACCCAGATATCGACACATTGTGTCAATGGTGTTGCCGGTAGTACTCCTCTTGAGCGTTACCAGCGGCGGTCCAACTAGGGTCCGCCATAACGAATGCCTCCGTCGAATGCTGGAGGAAGTTTTGGCAATGAGGACAAATCCCCATGTTTGAAATGATGTTTGTCTTCCCCTGTTTTCTCTCGCAGTTTAGCTGCAAGTCTTTGTCGCAGCTTACGCTGTTGTGATTTACTAAGATTTGCCTGTGGCTGAACTATATAATTCACCCAGGAATCGTTAGATGAGGAGTCAGAATCGGACTCCTTGTTGTTATTGTCTGATGATTCATCAGACCAAGGCTTACTTTAAGCTTCTTGTCTCTATCGCTAGAGTCAGAGCTATCGGAGTTATCATCAGGATCTCCAGGTGTGCCGGAGGCATACCTAACTCTGCCACCCTTGTAGGGTTGCGACGATTGAGTGTTCTGTGAGGAAGTATTATATTACTCCCAATCCCAAACTTCTCGTGGAGTAGTTAGCTTGTCGATATTGGATCGAATGAATCCGTATGCCACACGTTATGTGTTGGCTTAAAAGACTCTTTTGGTCTCCGATCTCGGGCACCTGGTAGCGTGTATAGTTCCATCATTTGACGGAACAGATGTGTGGTAGGCTTTATGCCTTCCCAACGACTTGTTTGTTTGTTGTCAGGCGGTATGGCCGCCTGTAATACCGCTGGCGGTCGGGCTACGGGCATTGCTATGCTTGTAAGGTTACCAGTATCTGGTAACAGTCTGGACTTACTCATTCCGGATGGTCCAGACCAATGTTCTACTGCGGTAGCTATACGGTTTAGTGCTTGCGCACCTTGTCCATAGAACTGCGACTCCTTGAGGTCATGCATGTCTGCGAAGCCTTTATTGCTAAAGGCTCCCTGAGACTCATTAGACTCAGATAGTTTATCGTGCGTCGCATTCGACGCATGCTCACAGATGTCTTTGACATCACTTACATTCTGCCTGTCGTTAGATGGCTCAATTTCAGGACTTTGTCCTGCATATGGTGGTAGTTGTGAACTATGACTACCGTCGTGTGAATTTATTGGTGATGTGGCATCACCATGTTGTGAGTGGCGATTGCTCGCATCTCGTTGGGACCTCTCTGAGTTCCTGTTTTGGTCCATGTGATTGAACTTTTGTTGATTTTGCTTGGCACTTTTGATGCGGAGTAAGAGTGGTGATAAGTTTTTAGATTACTTTATAATTCTAGTCGAGTAGTTATTACTTCTTGTAGTTTTGTGCACACAATCTTTTAATAAAGATGTTTGATGCTCAAAACAGTATAACACCCTTAGGCGAGAGTCTTACGTTCACACAAAAGAGCATGACAAAGGCTATGCTATTGTGTACTCATAGTGTAGAAGAACTACAGTAATTTATGTAATTTGACTAGTTATAGTAATCGAAATGAATATAATAGAAATGATATCTAATCGGCAGATAAGATAAGATAAGAGTCGTGATGCGACAAAAGTTAAGGCCGTGCCATAAGGCGCGGCCGGAAGGGAATCAGGCAAGATGGGGAGGAGGCGTTACAGGCCATAAGCTACGGGCAATCTTCTGTACCGTAAGGCCTTCAAACGACCCATATTTTACCATACCGTTACACTGTATTACGCCATATACGGTACTTTTGGTGAACCTAAGGATATCAATGAATTGCATCAAATTTCGGGGCTCTCTAGTTCAAAAGAGCACTTGAATGCCACTCCTATAGGTACTTTGGAACAAGTCCACTCTTTGGAAATGTATTTAACATTGACTTAACATCTGTTATGGTGGTCACATTGAGTCACACACCATCACATGCATGTATCACGACGTTTCCTCTCTCAGTTCTGAAGTAGGAGAAGTACCTATGAGTAGTATAAGAGCTTTAAACCCTTGACACATGTGAAATAAATTCTATTCACCTTGTTTCTGGGATGCAGGAGTCTATCCGTAAATATGGAGAAAATCTCCGTACCATATATGGTACATATGGTGACAAGCCCTACTACCACCTGATGCAGTAGCAACAGGCAGCAAAGCAGCAAGACTCAAGAAACTATCACAAATCTAAGCTCACCTGCTTAATGTGTTGATAGGGGAAGTAAGAAGCTACGTGTGAGAGAGAGATGCTTGTATGAAGACAATAAGATGTTCTTGAGTCTGGGGACTGTAGGAGCAGACCCCACTACTTATATCCATGTGTAATTTAATAGGACCCAGAGTACTTTACTCTGGTCAGTTCCCAAAGGTTCGACCTACTCTGGGCAGTTCTAGAAGGTTCTACTGTCAAGGTGAAACTATCTGTCAAAGGTGACACTGTCTGTCAAGGTTAGACAGTAATACATCTGGTATCTATCTACTTTAAGTAATAAATAAGATATAGATCTAATGTAATGATAAGCCCATGGGAGAGATAAGATATTGATAGATAAGATAAAATATATGATAAAGCAAATGAATAGAAATCTGTGACAGATCTGTCAATCTGCGAGAGGGGCATGGCGGTAAATGTGAGGGAGTTTCTTACTGCACTTGGCCATGCCGCACAACTAAAGAAGATGGTGAGCTCGTATATTTTGTACTGAAAGGCACTAACCCTAACTGTGAGTTTGGCGAAGGTCACAGGTCCTTCCTTTGCTTTTATCTCTCCTAAGCCAATGGTCAAGGGGTGGCAGGTATCGGCATTGCTGGGATTGTGACAGTGTGTAAACTGGTTGAGGTCGAAGTCTGAGATCTGCTTTCTTGCCAAAGCCGTCAAAAAGATGCCAAGTATGGCTTTCCCCCTTTCTGGCGTATCACGATGGACTGGAGGGAGGGGCGCGGTGGAGGTAGGTTTTTGGCTATAGAGGACTGTATAATGCATATGGGTGCATTTAGACTGAGTTGATGCACGCTGACTTTGGTATTTAAACCATCAGTATTGCTGGCTGGTAGCCAAATAGGAGTGTGGTTTCTACCCAAATTGGGAAAGGTTTCTGAAGCCCTGAGTGGTACATAAATTTTTGTGCAAGATTCCGGAACAAAGTCACAGGGAATTGCAAAAGGAAAAGGGTTGATTTTATTTCTCTTTTGCTTTCCTCCTTCCACTACTACCCGCTTTCACCCCCCAACTTAGTGTCACTGTCTCCTCCTGTTAGTTGTAGTTTCTCATGCTTGTGGTTGTTGTTGGGAGTAGCGTCCACTGCTGGTGTTTTCCGAAGGCAAGTTAGATTTGAAAATATCCTTGTGCCCAATTTAATCTGTCGTTAGCATAAACAATGACTTTACATGATCAAAAAGGTTTTATTTTCCCACACCTTTCATGGAGGCAAAAGATGATATTTTACAGGGGACAAAATTGCTGCAAAATGAACTGAAAAATGTAATATGTTTCCTAGCCTTTTACAGCAGAGAAATACTGATATCTTGGCAGTGTATTGACCCCCTGGGGCAGGCTGTACCGGGCATTTACCAACCTTGGTACTACCGGATCGGGTAGTACCAAGGTCTGGTAATACCAAGGTCGGTACTACCGAGGCCCAGGTGCCAGGGGTCCTGGTCTGGTACTACCACCTCGGTACTACCGGATTGAAATTTTCAAATCTCTTTTCTGGGGCCCAGAGCCATCCCCGTCAACCCCTACAGGCTACCAGTCATCCCTTGCACTAGACTATTCATTGGGCATCATTTGCCTGCTAAATAGCCTCACAGCCTGATCACTGATGGCTGCATGATTCCTGCAGCCAGAGCCCACCACCACCAGAATATATTTTCTACAACTGATTGATAACACTTCAGGCAACCACATATTTGGTCTTATTAGTCTGCACTTTTGTTACATTGACCTTGCTAAAAAGACCCAAAAACCTAGGCAAAACCTGGGCAGCTAGGTCATGACCTTGGGATTTAGGTCATGACCTTGGGATTTAGGTCATGACCTAAAAAATTGGTCATGACCTAGGTCAGGTTGGTCTTTTCCTGGGGTTGGTAGGTCATGGCCTGGGGTGAGATAGGATACAGCCTAGGTGGGGCAGGGCATGGTCTAGGTGAGGGAGGGGATGGTCTAGGTGAGGGAGGGGATGGTCTAGGAGGGGGAGGGTATAGTCTAGGAGGAGGAGGTTATGGTCTAGGAGGGGGATATATAGTTAGTTTAAGAGGTGAAGGGTGAGAGTGGAGGATGGTGAGATAGAGAATATAAGCAAGAATGAAATATCATAGAATCATGACAAGAAATGTGTAGTAACATATTGGGATTATTGGGATTTTTTACATATCTGTAGATTATGACAAGATCAAGCTAAGTCACAGTGCCCTGTTCTGGGTTGTCAGGCAAGAATGTGACTTACCTGACCTAGCTGATTCAGGTCATGACCTACTTTTTTAGGTCATGACCTAGGTGAACTAGGTCATGACCTACCTGACCTAGGTCATGACCTACTTGACCTAGGTCATGACCTGGTGAACTAGGTCATGACCTACATGACCTGGATGAACTAGGTCATGACCTGGGTGGACTAGGTCATGACCTACCTGACCTAGGTCATGACCTGGATGAACTAGGTCATGACCTGGGTGGACTAGGTCATGACCTACCTGGCCTAAGTCATGACCCAAGCCAATTTAAAAATTACTAAATTAGGAAATTTTTCCATTTTTGCAGTGGATGAGGTCAAAGCTGTTTTTATTACCAAATAAGGCAATTTTCAAACACCTTAACCGATTTTATGTTTTTTTAATAGAGTTAGATACATTTGGAAATTTTTATAAATTACTATATTAGGCAATTTTATTTCAATAGACTTTTATTTCTTAATTAGGTTGCAGTGGATGAGGCCAAAGCTGTTTTCATTGCCTAATTGAGAAGTGACAAATTTGTAGTGGATGACGTCAAAGCTCATTTCATTACTTATTTGAAAATGACAAATCTTTTGCAGTGGAATGAGGTCAAAGCTCATTTCATTACTTATTTGAAAATGACAAATCTTTTGCAGTGGATGAGGTCAAAGCTGTTTTCACTACCCAATTAAGAAATGACAAAACTGAACACACAAACTGTGTACACTCTTTTCCTAAGGACAATAGCTTGTGGTAGACATCCAGACCTTTTGTTTATACACAGAATAGGTTGCTCACCTAAAATGAAGCCAATCCTGTGGTGGGAAGGGGCTGGATTGCAAAATATCTTTTGGATAACCTTTGATTGTAGTGGATGAGGCCAAAGCTGTATGCCCATAAAAGGAAATCAATGAAAAGTGTTGAGTCTAAAGATTGCTTGATATAACATGCAGATTGGCATGGATAAGGGTGATCCTTTTCATCCCCTAATGCCCTAATGTGCTGTCTACCCTTTCTGAGTCTCAGATATATTTAGATGGCCACTGGGAGATCAGTCTTTATTAACCTTTGAACTTTCTCATCAAAAACCCTCATTTTTTCGAAATTAGAGGATAAGTATCAAAGCATCCAGGGCAGGGTGGGCCACAGGCTTCTAGGACATTGTACCCTGGTATAATAGGTACATTTAGACGACTCAGGAGTAGCCTATAGTGTCCTGGGAGAGTGGATAATAAGTGATACCTGTCTAATTAGGCATAAATTTCGCTTTTTTGCCTGTTAAATCATTAATAGTGGGAGCTGTAGGCAAGAGAAGACTTGTTTGTAAATTGGCTTATTTGGTAATAAAAACAGCTTTGACCTCATCCACTTCAAAAATGGAAAAATTTCCTAATTTAGTAATTTTTAAATTGGCTTGGGTCATGACTTAGGCCAGGTAGGTCATGACCTAGTCCACCCAGGTCATGACCTAGTTCATCCAGGTCATGACCTAGGTCAGGTAGGTCATGACCTAGGTCAAGTAGGTCATGACCTAGGTCAAGTAGGTCATGACCTAGTTCACCCAGGTCATGACCTAGGTCAAGTAGGTCATGACCTAGTTCACCCAGGTCATGACCTAGTTCACCCAGGTCATGACCTAGTTCACCCAGGTCATGACCTAGGTCAAGTAGGTCATGACCTAGTTCACCCAGGTCATGACCTAGGTCAAGTAGGTCATGACCTAGTTCACCCAGGTCATGACCTAGGTCAGGTAGGTCATGACCTAGTTCACCCAGGTCATGACCTAAAAAGTAGGTCATGACCTGAATCAGCTAGGTCAGGTAAGTCACATTCTTGCCTGACAACCCAGAACAGCGCACTGTGACTTAGCTTGATCTTGTCATAATCTACAGATATGTAAAAAATCCCAATAATCCCAATATGTTACTATACATTTCTTGTCATGATTCTATGATATTTCATTCTTGCTTATATTCTCTATCTCACCATCCTCCACTCTCACCCTTCACCTCTTAAACTAACTATATATCCCCCTCCTAGACCATAACCTCCTCCTCCTAGACTATACCCTCCCCATCCTAGACCATCCCCTCCCTCACCTAGACCATCCCCTCCCTCACCTAGACCATCCCCTCCCTCACCTAGACCATGCCCTGCCCCACCTAGGCCATATCCTATCTCACCCCAGGCCATGACCTACCAACCCCAGGAAAAGACCAACCTGACCTAGGTCATGACCAATTTTTTAGGTCATGACCTAATTCCCAGGTCATGACCTAAATCCCAAGGTCATGACCTAATTCCCAGGTCATGACCTAAATCCCAAGGTCATGACCTAGCTGCCTGGGTTTTGCCTAGGTTTTTGGGTCTTTTTAGTAAGGTCAATGTAACAAAAGTGCAGACTAATAAGACCAAATATGTGGGTGACTGAACTGTTGATAACCTGAAACCTGTTGTTAGTTGAGTCTATGACTGTGTACAATCATACAGTACATTTATTTAGCAATTTTACAGGTTTTAAATGTTTCTATAACAATACATAATAAATATTGCAAGATGGGTGGGTAGAAAGACAGTACTGTATGCTCTTTGCTATGACCCCTCTTATTGTTCTTTGAAGTATACCTCCGTTGATAGTTGGAACTTGAGCTGGAAAGAATACCTTTTATTCAAAGTTGACTAATTAAAACCAAAGTCTCATTATTACCAAACCATGGAAGAAGGAATTTCACTTTGGTCTATGAATGTTATATGCCTACTTCAGTCAAGGTGAAGTTGGATAAATAGGCATGGTGTATGTAGGGCTTTGTGGATTTTATCTGTACAGAGTATTATTACTGAATAAATATCTATTACAACTGTTTTTGGATTCTAATAGCTCCATAATATGAAGTCGGGGTACTACTTCCAGGTCTGGTAGTACCAGACCCTGTAGTACCAGACTGGTAGTACCAGAATTGGTAGCACCAGAGTCAGTAGTACCGTGCCCAATAACTTTATATAGTGGCAAACATATTATTATCATTACAATATAGATAGAGTTACATATCACCAAAACTCTGTGCATCTGCAAGTGCCAGGGTGTCCATATGCTCAACGAATCCCTTATCAAATCATCATCATCAAACTGATAGCCATCTTCCTCCATTTCCTGCAACACTTCTACCTGGTCCGCATCTGTCTCCTGTTCAATCTCCATCCACTGTGCTGGTTCAGGCCCTATGAAGCTAGGTCTAACGTCTGCTGGGAGATTTGACAATGCTTGAGTCCAGCCTAAACCCAGCTGAATGAGATTGGTGCATTGTTCATTCAGTTGAAAGAGTAGATTAGCATCTAAAGAGGTGATAATTTGATTGAACAAGTTCCTAGAAAAAAAAACTAGTTTCATACCATCAGTTGTGCTCATTCCAAACACTAATGTATCCCATTCCTCCTGGAACCACTCTCCTAAAACTGAGAGTTCATACCTCAAACACTGCAATTCATCAACCGAGCAATCCCAAAGCAGTATTCCTCCGATGCCAGTCCTCACCTGCTCATCTGACAACCATAGCGGCACCTCAACAAGGTCATCAGAATCACCTAAACCAATATCATCCCAGATTGCATCATCGTCGTCTAGATCAAAGAGCTTATCCATCAGAATTGGTCGAGGTACCACAGCATTGGAAGGGGCTCTACGCGCCTTCACCGCTGTGGCCATACGGACTTGAAGTTGATTGAATTGTTGAGCAACACTCTGAATCCCGGGATTGCAGCGCTTGACACTACTTTCAGTGTGATTGTGCAGTTTCCGTTCTGAAGCTAAGACAAAACACATTACGCCCTGGTACATCAAAAAAGAAGTCTACTCAACTGTTAAGTTGTAGTCGAAACATGCGTTCCGATTGGTCCCGCTCAAATTTACAAGACTGGAACCTTTGACGCAGGCATAATTTGAGAGCACGTGCATTCATAAGGTCAGTGATAAACTGACTTGAAGCCAGGTGATTGTAGCGTTTCTTGCCTTACACACCGAAGGCGCGCTCCCTCGCCGACAGAGATTGCTGGACACTAGCCAGTTTGTCACGTAACTCTGGTAGTTCCAGATCTGCTTCTGCAATTTTGTACAGCTCCGAATCGCGACAAGTGAGAACACACTGGAGATCTTTGATGCTGTCATGGAGGGTATCTCGGGCTTTGCGCAAACGCAGAGTTTCTTCCACTGCTTTTTGCCCAGCGGAATGAGATTGACCTAATGAAACATTAATGTTAGCAAGGTCTAAATAATAATTGGATTGCGAGTCATACGTGGTAGAGGCCGCGTAACAGCATGCTTCTGCATTTCCCACTGTTCTCGCAGAAATTCTGGACTACGCATGGAGAAATCAACATCTTGCTGAGCTTCCTGATGCCTAGCCTGAGCGTTGTTCCATTTTTGAGCAAGCCATATACCATAGCCTCTTAAGCTTTCATTGTCGGCAAACTGAATTTGTGAGTCAAGCGTATAAAGGCGAATATGATGCTGCAACTATTATTTAGCTCGAGACTACAAAAGTGAGGAAACACCATACCCCACAGACCCTCAGGAAAGCTATGAGCTTACTGATTGAGTGCCAGAAGCATTCACAACCCTCGCCATCCAAAAGACCAAATCCACAGCATTTCCGAGGATGATAGATATATTGACATGCCCATCCATGTCTAAAAGCATGAAACACTGAGATAGCAAAAGCTAATCGAGGAAGATGTTCCTTGAGGAAGCCCCACTTAACGCAGCTTTGTTCAAGTTGGCAGCCAATATAATACAGTAGCCCAACAGTGTAAGCTGGAGGTAGATGTTGAAAGAGCTTGTCCACGAGTGCATACACGTAGTATTGCCGTTCCCCTGCAGTGGTCATGTTGGCAAGCCAGAGAATGCAGTCATGGCGACAGAGGAGACCCATGAGAGCCGTGGAATCAAAAAACTGGGTGCAAAGTTGTCTTCGTCATCCTCACTACGCTTTCTTGGAGGAGGCCGCTCAGGACGTGCCGCACTTACACGTTCTCTCCAGACTTTGACTTCTTCAGGAGAGATGAAAATTGAATTCAGATGAGAAAACTTGGGGTCTTGAACTTGTTTATTGTGTTTCTGTGTGAAACAAGCGTTGAGACAGACAATAACATCATAGCTAGGAAGCCACATTAGCGATAGGAAAAAAAGAAAATATCTGATACTCACCCTTCATCGAACTTCGTCTTGCCTCCAAAGCACAATGGGCAGCGACTACGAAGATATTCTGATGGCCGGGTAAGTGGTGAATCCTCCTCCCGCGCTCGTTTGGACGGCCTAGGGTCTTCTTCATCTTCCACCTCCTCCATACTTGGCATTCCACGACCAGTTGGGGACACCCTATTCATGTTTTATTTCCTGAAAATCACATTTTTTTTATAGAACCATACAGATCAGGGAATACCATCGCTTCAGGTACTGTATAAATCGTCTTGGCATATGGCAAAGACTAGTACTATGTAGTACAGTCTATATACAACGTCTTAGCTCCCTGGCTACTCTCAAGGCCCCACTATTCCATGTTAATTCCTCAAAAAATCGAATTTTGAGGCAGAATCTATAGAAATCAGTGCATACCAGTGCCTCTGGTGCCATATTAATGGTTCTTGGACACGGATCGAGTGTATACTATGTAGGAGAGTGTACCTACCGAGTTTTGAGGTCCTACCTACGCCTAGAAACTCATTATTAGCATTTAATCTATCAAAAATGCGAATTTTGATGGTTACTCACCATTGATCACTCCATGTACATCCTCCTGCCCACATATTGCCAAATATAACACCTGGAGGACGTACCTAGTATACTACAGTACTCAGATATGTACTCCTGACCTCAGACCTTGAGAGGCCATGCCATTACTGAGCCCAACTTCGACTCAACACCACCTGTATGTAATCATATATTTCCCTATTTGGACATACAGAGTTTTTGTATTTCTATATATTGTCAGTACCATCTTGGAATAAGATCAAAGGAAGCTCACTAGTAAATTGCACAACGACAATTTCTAGCAGCCGCCCCCTTGTGTTCAGGCAAGTACATTGGTTATTGTCCTGGACCTCTATGTCCTGCGATAGATTGAGTGACCTCCGAAGATAGTCCATGTACGGTCTGACAAGCATCAGTAACACCTCAGTCTCCCACCTCAATTGCTGCACCAACCGTTTACGGGCGTGTGGTGTCTGTGGCACTTGAGTGAACAAATCTGGAGGAATGGAAGTTTCATCCTTGGTTCTCGAAGGAAGAGTAGAAACTCATTCCAGGTCAACGTGGGGCTGTTCCAAGAACCCAAACTGAACACGCCGAATTACGCTGTACGCCGAAATTCAAGCGAAATGTCATCATCTAAAAGACCCCGTGAAACACGTCACGTCACTACCTAGGGTACGTTATGTATTAGACACTTTGAAGGTCCACTTCAGGTATCTAGTATGTAGAAACCCATTTGAAGGGAGATACACTATGTTTTAAGAGGCTACATTACTGTGCAAGGATGCATCGTTGACCCACAAACTCAAAATCAATCAAATTGATTTACCTAGATTGATTTAGGCTTGCCAGATCTAAAGTCTATTCAATTAATACTACCTACTGCAAAAAGTCCTATACAGGGATATACAAGACAGAATTAAAATAGATGAAGAGAGACAAATGAGGGCAAGCATAATGCAAACCCATATCCGTTTAAAGTAAGAGAATCGAAGCACTGGTTCCCTGGAACGAACCACAGAGAAACTAGACGATTAGTGATGAATTAGGCGCCGGGGATCAAAGTGGCCCGGCGCCGGCAGTAAAAGAAAGGCGGGGCGCGTCCTAGCAACATGCCTATAATAAAATTTATTCGGACCGACCTACGGGATGGTCCACATGTATACAAGTACCCGGTAGGACCCGGGAGGAGAAGAGAAAAGGGGAGATACGGAACGACGCCGCAAACTTGAACCGCGGGACGGCCGGACCGCCCGGCGCTTAAAGCGCATCAAAGTCGAACCACTCATCGGGAATGCATCGTTCTTCCCTCCCCTCCGTTACTTATTAAATAAAAGATGTAGAAAAGGTGTAATATGGGTAGAGGACCCATGAGACAATGATATAGAGCCCTGGGGACAGTGTAGGAACCAGGAGAACACTTACAAGCTCACTTATGGCTTAAAAGGGCAACATGAGATTTATCATCTTGGCTCTTGGCAAGCCAAGAGAGTCTTACCAACCCATGGTACCTTAATTAAGAAGATTTCAAGGACCTAGGAGTATAAAAAGGCAAGGAAATGAAGAGAAAAGCATTCTTTCTTACCCCCACCAGGTGTAGCAGCTCCTTATCAGGCTACTACTAAAAGATTGAATTGATATAAAGACTGAGATTTACAGAGAGAAATTGACAAGCAATTGAACTTGAGTAAAGAGACAGAAAGAGATTCAGTGTGAACTGAGTGCAGAGAAGTTAAGACAAAGACTTAGAAAGGACTTTGAATATTATTTTCAAACCACAGTTAGGCTGCAGTCAGAGCTCTGTCTGAGTTATAGGGACACCCTCTGGTCAGTTGTGACTTGTGTTAATTTGTGATTTTACCAAGGGACTTAGGAATAGTATTTGTTTGACAGCTCAGAGCTTGGGGATCAGCTTAAATAAGTCTGTACTTTGAAAGGGAAGGCACTTAGTGAAATAACACTCAGTGTAGCAAGGAAGCACTTGAATAGATTGAAGTTTAAAATATATATTATTTGGCTGAACTAAAAACCCGAACTGAGTAATAAGTTGTGTGTGTGTTTGGTGTGGTTGTGTAAGCCATTTCTAAGTTCACCCCAGTTTAGACCTCTCACCGGAGTCGGAAAGTCTTGCTGGGAGAGTATTGCGCCATGGGCACCGTATAGAATGGGCCGAGCATTTCTTTTTGATGGGGATTTCGACCTCAGAGAATGTGGAAAAGCGTTGGACGCTGAAGGTGCTGATATAGAGGGTGATGAGACGTCCTTGGAGAGCTGAGCTTTGGTTAAACAGAGATGGGCCATAGTGGAGGATAAAGGACAAACAACTTCATTGTTAGGGAGGTAACAGACGGGATTTGAAAATGACAATGGCTTGTAAAAGAGATCAAATTGACACATCAACGGTCACATAGTATTATCCATTATCTACCAAATTACAGCCTGTCTGACGCATCTACGGTCACACAGTCTAATATAATCCAACAATAAAAAGACATATCAACAGCATCAAAGAGGCTGTAGAGAGCCGGACACGTAGAGGGCACAAAGAACCCAGTCTGGAGGCTTCATGGAAAGGAACAAGTACTAGGCAACCTTTTTTCGACTTTTTTTTCGCACAGCCACCCAAGGTAATCCAGAAAAAAATCAGCAATCCACCCCCTTCCCACCATTGGATTGCTCTAATTTCGCTTCAGGTCCTTCATATGTATCTATTTACTCTTTCTAGACCATTTCTATGCAGAGAACCTAATGTACAAAGCATGCTTTTGAGGCCGCTTTTTTGTCATTCTCAATTTAGTAATAAACCCAGCTTTGACCGAAGGTTATCCAGACTATTTTGGTCAATCCACCCCATTGCAGTGCCACCTGTGCCAAAATTTTGTTACCAAATATTACTAGATAGCAAATAATCATTTTTGGGCTAGCTACCTAGCAAGAAATACTGTCAAGAAGTGAACCATTTATATAGTCTGGGAAGCATATCAGGTCAGACCTGATATTGTGGCCTTTTGGTCCAGTTGGAGCGCATGGCTGTCTTTCCAGAGTCATGTGACTTTACAAATACCTATAATAGGCAGTCAAATAAGCCATTTTCGCTTTGCTGGCCAAATGTGCGATAAAATGATCACATGACTTTGGCTGGTCGATAACTTATCGGGTTTTATTATAATACACTGCCGATAACTTATCAGGTTTTATTTAAATAAAGCTACTGCTACTGGTGATTAAGTGATGGAGGGAAGCATTGGGGGCCGTCTGAAAAAGTCGGAGAATACCCATATATACTGATGGGCAACAAGATACTCCACGCAGTGTACGTCCTCAACACTTGGCCGTTTGCCCGGGGCCAGACACTGCACCGCTGTTTCCAATTGCGGAGGCATGACATTGTACAGAGAACGCCATCCTCGGATGATATGGTACAGGTTGTATGAGCCTGCTTGGTGTTCTGTCAAATCTGACGAACCAAAGCCCATCCTCACAGCACTGAATCCCTTGATGCCACCCAACTTCTCCCTGCGTGTGCAACCCTCCGAGGGCGCCAGATTGTCAACCTCTCCTTCAACCTCTCCATCTTCCATCTCTCCATCTACAAGCATACCGGATGTCGACCGACTGTTGTTGTATAGATAGAAGTCAGCTATGAGCATATCGGACTTGAAGTTGTTGCAAATGAGATTATTGAGGATGGAGGTGTAGATTTCGTTTGGAATGGTATCTGAAGCATTTCACTCCTTTCCATGTAGGGACGACCTCATTTAATTTTGTTAAATCTATTTGCTAAGAAAAACTGTCAATACAGGTATACATGATAGTCAGGTTCGATAGCTTGTCGATAAGTTTCTGCTTTGCAGCCGCCTTCTTCATTCCCTCCGTTGATCCCAGAGTCTCCATCCCCAAAATATTTTGCCATTCATCATTTGACAGTCCAGCGCAAGTAGGGCCCAAGAATCCAACACAATAGGCCAGCAAGGTCGCAAGCTTCACGTACATGACAAAAAAACCACACCGAGTTTTTTTGTTAGAGAGATTGGCCAATAGCGCAGCTTCTGGCATTACATATCCACGAGAAACACCTTGTGGCGGTTTCTGGTTAAAGATAAAGGTGGACTCAATCTCCCAACTTGCTTTGACCCAATTCTCCACCAGGGGCGGCATCAACGGCGACGCTGAAGGCTCGAACTTGTTTCTACCAGGCTTTGGAGTCGCTGCGGGATCTATATCCTGGTTAATGAATAAATCAGAATACAAAAAAAATACAATGTTCCACTTACAAGGCTTTTTGGGAAGTTTTTCAGAACGTGATGTACAAACAGGTCCAGGTCCCGGAGAAGATGTATTTGAAGAGCAGGTAGTCACAGCAGACGACAAGGATGCATTTGAAGAATGGGTAGTGACCGGAGGCTCAGGTGGGGCAGAACTTGCGCCAGAGGGAGGAGATGGCTCAGGATTGTCCAATACAGAAATGGGGAAGGCAATGCTCCTGTTATGCTTGGACATCGCGACATAGTACTCCAATGTTTTGATAGAGCCTTCCCAAATCACAGGATGTGGTGGAGTTTGTCAGAGTGCCAAGTCACAACATGTATATCAGGCATAACGGGAAGTCTCCGTGCATACCATATCGGAATGCCAGCCTAGGAATCATAGTAAATCAGCAGAACAAAACCCGGCAAAAAAAATACTGACATGGAAGCTGTGCTCAGCGAGGTCACTCTTATCCGTTATGCCTCCAACCACTGAACACGTCTTATTTGATCGCCAGCTGTGGGCTTCTCCCCAAGTTGGTTTTACATGAAGCATCCAGGCGATATACACATCGAGCTCGAGTATGTTACGCTGGCAAACGCACGAGCACATCACCGCTTCCGTAAATTGCACTACGGCAGTCGAGAGGTGTGCAAGTAAAAAGCAGATCCGACCGCAGTAACCTTTGAATTTCGAGTCTGAGTGAAGAGACAGGGTGGATGTATGGGACAAGGAAGAAGGCCAAACATCATTGACAGAGTGGTAGAGCTGAAGGTACGCCCTTTCCAATGCCTCAACAAACTCTTTTTGGAGACGGCCGATAGGGAGCTCAGCCAGTTCAAAGCCATCCATCAGCTCGAACTCATCTTCCTCCAGTCGGTGCAAGAGAATGTGGAAGGGCGGCTCAGTGTCAGGATGTTGTATCAAAGAGAGGTAAATCACCCTAGCGTCGAGGAACTGTGGCATAAGAATGGGATTGTGTTCGCTGTAGACGGACTTGCTGGTGGCCCCAAATTTTGTCAGGAAGGTGGCGGCTGTTGGGGGAAGTAATGAAAATCTTCTTATCGGGATACACACGACCTATGAGTCCGTGGTATGATTTGACAATCGGTGTGCTCTGCTATACGTCAATTCACGAAAAAATTGAATATAGCGTACGACATACCATTGTGTATATCTGAAGACACCATTTGCAGAGTGTTGGACACAGGGTCAAACACACAATTTATACAACACAAGGCCGGAAGAACAGACAGAATAAGTCACACAAGGAGACTGATTTTGATGGCAAATTATTCGCCGCAAGGACAGAATAACAGTAGGAGGAGGAGACGTATGAAAGCTAAGCGCCCGTAGATGGTCTGTGCGCAAGCGCCCACAATCAGAAATTTTTTACAAGTCATAAGCGCCCGTCATTCTTCTCTCCCTCATCATTGACCGTGACGACGACCTTGAGTCCTCGTCATCTTCTCTCCACAGTAGCACCCTCTTGCAGCAACAACACGTTGCTCTCTTACTTCTTCTCTTCTCCGGCTCTTTCATGTTGCCTGATCATTAACAGCGACGACGACATTGAGTCCTTGTCTTATTCTCTTCCATGCAACAACAACCTTGATAGTCCTCGTTGTCTTCTCTTCCATGCAGTAGCACCATGCGTAGCTACTGCTTATTGTCTTATCTATTGGCCTTGCGCCAGCAGCTGTCGCTCATTCTTCAACCGCGTTGGTCCTCTCTTTGTACCGAGCTCATCTCTGATGGCAACACCGTCTTTTGCGCGGGGTGAGTCACCGTTCTACTTCATCCTTTCGCATCCTCTAAGTTTTTTTTTTGTTTGTTTGCCAGTCTCTTTTCATACCTCTTTATTGCAATTGATGTGTAGCTACTCCTTATTGTCTTATCACCTGGCCTTGCGCCAACAGCTGTGGCTCATTCTTTAACCACATTGGTCCTCTCTTGCAGCTACAACTGCATTGAGTTGTTCATTGTGTGTACAGTCAACAAACTTCTATTAGATTTAACGTGCTTCTCTAGGTTTCCGATGTCCGTTCCCGTCACTCCAACTGCTGGGGAGTCTTTTGGTCCACGCAGAGTTCAATTCAAATTATCGCTTGACATTTGCTGTGGATTTATCGTATGTGACATCTTTTAACCTCCACAATGAACTAAATTGACAGATACCTTCTACTTTGCTTTTCCCGGACCTGATGGCCTTGCGTCATTAATATAGTTAACTCGCGTTGTGTGTGATCACTTGCTTGGTCCTTGAGTCTTCATTGTTAGGGCTTTTCGACCCTGTGTCAAACAGCAGGTCTGGTGTTTAGATGTGGTTAGGAAGAGTATGAGACTGTGTGACTGTGGATGTGTCGAACAGGCCGCAATTTTGGTTAGATACAATTGAATATGTCTGTGACTGTCAATGTGTCAATTCGGAAGAGTGTCCTCCGCAAAAAAAACATTTTCCTGGCGGTGCCAAATCACCCCTCAGGTTCCATGTGAAGTCAGCTCCTTAGTCTCTTTGAAGAATCTGCAAGCCATTGTCTCGTGCCTCAGATCTCTCATTCCAGCTTCAAGTGATCAATTTCCTATTCCAGTTCAATAATGAGACAATAGCCAAAATATTCAAAGGTTTTGCCTGAAAGGTTGGTCATTTTTCAACTTGTTGACCTCGTACTGACAACAACTAGTCCCACTATGCCTCCAAAAACTCGCGCCCAGCAACAAGCAATGCGCTCAAACTGCCAAGCCACAGCCGACCTTGTTTCTCTATCTACTATAAGCCCTAGAGCCGGGAAACGCAAGACACAGGGTGGACCTGATGAACCAGCAGCTTGACCTCCAAAGAAAATTTGCAAGGGGAACCGCAAACACTGCCAGTACATCAGTATATTACCTCCGAAAAAGGGATAGAAGTATAATATATTTTTCCCCTGAATTTTAACAAATTTTTCCAGTGAAAAAGAGTGAATATTGCCCCGGAAATAGGGATGGGAGAATAAGTACTTTTTCGGCGGCTATTTCGCCCGAAATAGGGCGCTAAATATGCCATCAATTTCGTCTGATTTATTAGTAATTTTTCGGTATATTTTTCCTTTGTAATCTCTTTGATATTTCCTTGGAAATATGAGTGGCAATAGAAAATATATTTCAATTGTAATATGTTGACTATTTCGGCCGCGAAAAGCAACGGGCATTGAATGCCCATTGAATGGGCCAAAGAGCCCTTTGTCCGGCCCGGGTGGCCCTCCGCTCAATGCCCGTTTCTTTTCGCAGCCGAAATAGTTAACATATTTCCATTGAAATAGATTTTCTTTGTCTAAAGAAATATGAAAGAAATTGATGCCAAAAAATTACTAATAAATCAGACAAAATTGATGGCATATTTAGCGTCCTATTTCGGGCGAAATAGCCGCCGAAAAAGTACTTATTTTCCCATGCCTATTTCCAGGGCAATATTCATTCTTTTTCACTGGAAAAATTTGTTAAAATTCAGGGGAAAAATATATTATACTTCTATCCCTTTTTCGGAGATAATATACTGATGTACTGGCAGTGAAAGCCTCTGTAAAGGTATGTCTGTTGTCACACTTGTAACTACAGACCTTGGTGCTCATCATTTTATCAGACTATAAGAGGACCATGAAGAGGAACAGTCCGCAAGTTGTGCTCCTCGCACTCTTTTGCCTGCCGTTCCATTACCAGACCACCCCGGTAGGAGACCTGCTCACACTCCTTTGCTTTCCGTTCAAAGTGATCCCCCTATCACTCTGCCGACCAATTGTTATGACCCAATTGTACACTATAGGCATATACACACTCTTTTTTCATTTATTAACAACCACCACCATGACTATCATTAATATTTTACTACCTAACACTATCACATACATTCATTACTTATCTTCTCAACACAACTTGGGATAATGCTGCACATTACCATGGAAGCTGCAAAGACCCTTCCACACAGTATTGACTCATTATTAGTCAACTCCGGTTCTACTGAATGACTCAACATCAGTCATCCGCAGTTCCGCTTAAATGACTCAGTAACAGTCATTGCATACCATTCCACAGTCATGCTGACTGATCCGCAGCATTTCCTAACTAGTACATATTAAACAGTATATAAGAAGGCTAGATTTACCAATGTACGGGAGACATATTATTTTTCTTAAATCCAAACCCCCACTTGTTTGCTGTTATCACTTGTGTGAATCACCAGACCAACTCATTGTATCTTGTTGAGCTATCTCCAAGCTACAATACACATTTATACATCTTGTTGAGCTAACTCCAAGTTGTATCCACTAACATTCACCTGTTGAGCTATCTCCTAGTGAATACTTCTTTAATTGCCACTTGTTGAGCTATCTCCAAGTTGCAACTTCCTATTACTTGTTGAGCTATCTCCAAGTATTAGACATCACACTCACTATTACTTGTTGAGCTATCTCCGAGTACTAGACACCACACTCACTACTACTTGTTGAGCCATCTCCAAGTACTAGTTCTGATTCATATTACTGCTTGTTGAGCTATCTCCGAGGGTAATCATATTATTATTTGTCGAGCTATCTCCAAATAATAACTTCTGTGAGTTTTGTATTACAAACTAGTTACTAACTTTACTTGAGCCTAGTTGTTTGAGTATATATTTTTTGCCTAGCGGTTTCAACAAACGGAAAGGCTTGCTCTATAATCTCATTAATTTCTCTTATCATTTTTACTGCTGAGTTACGTACTGTGAAGGTTTGGATGAGACTATTGATCAAGTCATAACACCAATTGGGAAGAAGAAGATGACGGTATTTGGGTATTTACGTGTAGGTATGCGAAAGGTGCTATAAAACAACCTAACAAAAACACTACCGCACCTAACCAGACTATCAATATGTAAGGGAGCGAGGGCGGGTTGTCAGAGATTCCCCGAGGGAAAGCTTTGTAATATCGGATGTACGCGCGCGACTGCTCCAGGTTCAAGACTGTAGCGCTAACGTGGGTAACTAAGCTTGGACAACTCTTAGAACTGAGTCGAGGGAAGCCCAGCTGGGTGTACATATGTACGAGGGAACGTCGGGATGTCCGAATCAGTATAACCAAACCAAAACCAATAATGTGTATGTGTCCAAAACCAAATAATCAAAATCAAAACCAATACAACGAAACTAAGATTCTCCTAGGCAAACTCTGGCTCTAGCTAGGATAGTAATCTCGAGGTTTGTCAATAACCCTAGGCAAACTCTGGCACTAGCTGCTGTGACGCTGTAAAGTCCTCGACCAAACTCTGGGCCAAGCTACAATATTGTGAGTGAACTTAATCACTAGGAACTCGTACCACAATCTTAGTGGCTCGCCTAACTTCACAGGGAAGTCGACTAAGGAACCCTCACTCTGGAGCCGAATAATTCCTTACTAGAAACCGTCCCCTCTAAGGAAGCAACTAGATTTAAGGTTGATCTGGAGTTCGAGGGAACTCACACGCTCAAGACTCGATCAGATTCTCAAGTGGGCCAAAGGAAGTTTGTGAAATTCTATTACAGGCCAAATTCCGCCGAGCAAGTAATATGACAGTAAATCAAACTCCTTGAAGAAACTATCAGTCACTCCGCGGTAAAGTGTTGAGACTGGCTAACAACTTCGTGAAGCAACTAACACTTCTCCACGGGAACACATAGAGAGGTGACCAGCTACTTACTAGGTGAAGAAACTAACAACCAACTCGTAGTTAAGTAGAAAAGCGTCACACTACTAGTCCCGAGGACATCCTACGGAGCTCACTTCCTAACATACAAATCGAGGGAAAGATCCTCTGAGGTGAAGGAACACAACCAATCTTGTACAGGGGAGGTGGCAAGTAACTTCGTGAAGTTTATTACTTTCTAAAGATAACCAAGTCAGGAGGCGTCACGCTACTAGTCCCGAGGGGACGTTCTACGGAGCACTGGTCTTAGCAGTCAAGTCGAGGGCAAGAAACTTTGAGGTGAAG
Organism: Rhodocollybia butyracea; assembly: GCA_015501585.1. NCBI lineage: Eukaryota > Fungi > Basidiomycota > Agaricomycetes > Agaricales > Omphalotaceae > Rhodocollybia > Rhodocollybia butyracea. The sequence goes on from JADNRY010000068.1 coordinate 199,071, forward strand.
GAACACAACCAATCTCGTACAGGGGAGGTGGCAAGTAACTTGTCTTATTGAATAAATATATCTGGCTTATATACTGAGTAGAGAGAGTTTAATACAAAAAATAGATCAAACAGATACGGAGAGAGACGGAAAGAGAGTGGAACAGAGGAATCTGGCTCGGAAAGGAAACTCCAGCCTATATATGGTACACACAATAAAGAAATAGTCCATTCTTGGGTATATATCAGAGGTAAAATATGATTTCGTGAGGATTAACATAGTTTTAGAGTGTTTTGATCCGAGCGAGGTTTCTCCGATTACTCCACAATTCTCCGGGGTCAGGAGTACCTTTACGCTTCATGATCACTCGCCGCCCGGTTTCCCTTGGGTGAGTTTCATTCTATTCCCCGGATAGTTCTGTCCATCCTGAGTGTGATTAACATTCTCTCGAGAAGGCCTGTTATCTAGCTTTCCAACGACACCACTTATGATAATCTCGAGCAACTGCGCTGAGTATGTACAAGTGATTCCCGATAGTCGGCTTTAACGGATAAGACCTTCCGTGTATGATTTCTAAGATCAAATGTTTCGATTTGCCAAGGCTATCCCGGCGCGTAGCTTTCCGTAGGACCGCTAAGCATGTTTCTACCGTCCTCACGGTTGCAACCGGTGCCGCGAATAGACCTCTACAGTTTCCCTCGGGATCGTTCTGGTCCATTGTTACAGACTGTAAAGTCCACATCTTAACATAGCTCGTTGGGGGTCTTAGTGCGAGGGATGCCTTCCCTCATAATTCCTTCCCTCGAGTAACGCGTTGGCTTAGTACTTATCCCGCTTCAAGATGTCCTGTAGTCTAGAGAGTATGCACTCTTGGGTATAACTAGATTGACAATCTAGCGTTACATCTCCGGGCAGCCCAGGTATCCTCGCTAGCTGGGCTCTAGGCTACGCTTGTGGGCGTACCTTCACGGCTCGCTGAGTATTATTGTTAAGTTCTTTGCCTCGGCAACAGCTATCACGCTTGGGCTCCGTATAACTCTCTTATTGCATTGTATAACACGTACAAAGTGTCAAAATGTACGGTTACACGCCTTAGGCCGATTTCAGGCCTAATAACGGTCTTTCCGCAGCCATACTTGGAGTACAACTCAATCTGTGAATACTACCACCGCTATGTGGCATCTTTCAGCAACAGGTCCTTCACGATTTTCAAAATTCCCAAAATCTTTGACCAGGAAATCCATTCCCTAGCTTGCACACACCCCGACCCTCTGGCCATTGATGATTCTTTACCTTTGGGTGATGCTGCCACGCAGGCTGCTATGGAGGTTGATGAACAGGGTGTCCTCGCCGCCTTGATTCACACCACCTCCTTGCTTCGGGCGTTGGCAACGGGCTTGTTACCTGAAACGTGTGTTTGGTACACTGAGCGCTTTGGAAACAATGAGATTCCTTTTGATGACTGGGTAAACCAGTACAGGATTGAACAAGATGAGAATGCTGCTAGTGTTAATCGCAGCATTCTGAGCAAGCTTGCATCTGATGGACTTGGCAAGCCTGATGAGCAGAAGGAGGGCTATGAAGGATCAGCAGAGGTGGTGCAGGACAAGAGATCTGAGACCCTTGAGAAGTCTGACAAGGAGGTTGATGACAATTCAACTGACGCTCCCTCCCCAACAAAAGTTGTGCAGCAATCTAAAGCTTTCCATTGAAGCTTGGCCCATTCACTTTTCAATGGAGACAAAGAACTTCTTGTTGACTATGCCAGCTCCCCTGTTCCCAGCACTCCAGCTCTGTTTGCCACTGAAGGATGTGTCGGTACTGAGGGACCCGCTTTACCCACCTCACAAGTGGCACGAATGGCCAAACTCTGTGCTCTAGCTACCCAGAGCACACAAACGCAATTGCCCAGTCATGCTCAGGTGGAGGAGCGTTCTCCTGCCCGCACGCCACCACAATCAACATATAGTCATTGTGGCCGCCGACTTTTCAAGAAGGCGGTCATTGATCCGGAAGCAATTGAAGACAGCCATGATGACAATGACTACACAAATGGTGACGATGAAGAAAGCAATGACAATGAAAAAGCTAGCGCTAACATTGACAATGAAGAGGAACTCCAGTCCGGGCGTCGAATGACCAAAGGGAAAGCATCATGCACCAGTCCTGTGAAGGTGCGGGAGCCCAGGAATGAGGAAGTCAATGTAGCGGCCGGGGGGCATTGCCACAGGATGCTAAGGATTGTCTGGATACACTGATGGCGAAGCAAGATGAGGAGATTGAAGCCATTGCACGTGAATATGGCAAACCAGTGGAGTTATGCTACAAGTATGTTGATGGGGGAGATTCTTGTTCCACACATGCAGTGACCTACTGGAACATATGGCAACAGTGGTATTCTATTCATGGTGAATAAAAGAAGCCCATGGAGAGTATGTGATTCATTTTGTTCTTACCCTTTCCCCCTGAGTGAACGATTTTTTTCAGTGCCAGTTTCCGAATGGACTGGGGTGGTTCGTAAAGAACTAGATACCTTCCTTCACGGAAAACTACCCAATGAAGACTTCAATAGTCCTGAAGCTCGGGAAGAGGCTCTGGAAGAACAAATCAACTGGTACTGGGAGCATCACAATGCACTCATTGGGGATATGATTGCAAAAGGAAGGGGTTCCATGATTGCCACTAAGATTCTGCGGCCAATCGTACAGATGGTGAGTACCTCCTTATACCTCCTTTTGACTGTTCTTCTGACATTCAAATCTAGGCAAATTGAGCCTATCATGAGATGGGATACCATATGGGTGGTTATGCCTGGCATCCTAATGCCCAGCCCAGCATCTTCTTGGGGACCAAGGCACTGGAGAAGGTTAAGGCTACAAACGGCATGCAGATGTTCTCTCAAGCTTGAGACATTGGTACACAAATTGTGTATGTTCCTTCCTTACAGTTTCTTCCACATTTACCTTTGTTTCTTCTAGCCTCGCACAACTGGTTGAGCGTCAGGTAGAATCAGAACTTGCAGAGCTCTACCAACACTGCGTTTCGACAACAAAGGAACCCCGGGATCACCACCGTGCTATCCTACCACGTATCCTCGCCTATGATCTAAGTAAGTCACTACATTACTTGCTACCAAAACCCATTTTGATGGGCCTTTAGATTGTATTTTCGATAAGGGAGATGTCACAAAGCTGAACTTCGCAAATTTTGTGGCCTCCACATGGAAACATCAAGTTCGGGTGAAGAATTGGCCAGTTGGTGTACCATTTTTTCAGGTTGGTGTTAAGACAAAGAAGGGCTTTGTGATTGGTGTTGCGGCGCTCAACCGGTACAAGGCCAGTGATTTGAACAAGATATGTGGACCGCATATGGAGCAAATCCAACAGGCTGTTGATGGCAAGGAAGTCAATGATAATTTGCAGTACTTTGAGGTTGAATGGTGGACAGATGGTACATTTATCATTCTGGCATTTTCTTGTTGATCTTAAAACTTTTTGTAGAGGAGCGCGCATGTTTGAGACTTCAGTGGTCCACAATTCCTGTTGTTTCCGATACTGAGAACAAGACCATTGTCTCAGTAGCTCACTCAGAATCATATTGTATGGTTCATGGTGATGCAGGTAAGGAGGAGGAGAATGGTGCTACTACTAGTCAAGGACATGTTGTCCAGCTGTCGCTCTTTGCCAGCGACTCTGATGATGATCAGTGTGACTGCATTGATTCCAGCCCATCTCGAAAGAGCACTGATCCGGGTCAATCGGGATTAGCGCAACCTCTGAAGAGTCGCCGTGGGCGCCCAGCAATTATATAAATATCTATGCTTTTTTCCGCCAACATGTTATGTACGTTTTGTCAATTACTAATATTTATTAACTTGAGTGCTAAATAAATGAATTTGGTTTGGGAGCATGAATCCACGCTAATGTTAAGTTTGCTCTTGGTATTACCGAGCTTGGTACTACCGGGTTTGGTACTACCAGGTCTTGGTATTACCGGCTTTGGTATTACCGACTTTGGTACTACCAGTCTTGGAAGACTTGGGTATAATATTACTGTCTTAGCTCAGTGGTTCCAATAGCATGACCTGCATCAAGGAGTAGATGCCATTGTGAACATTGGACAGGGAACAAAGGCTGGCTGGGAGAGAAAGACAAAGCTTTGGCACAACTCCTAGTAATAGCCATACATGTACTTTCAAATTCCAATAACCTCAGATAGCGTTCAAGCTATTACCTATATACAAATTAATTTACATACACATATGTTGTGTAGCTGTCTATTCAGGATTGTACACAATTCAGTTCATCAAAAAATTAGAAGCACATAGTTATAAATTATGAGAGGACAAATCATTGTTGGTGTGATCATCTTTCAACATCATTGGGGGACTTTCCACATACATCACAAACAAAACAATTTGAGATGTCTATTTGGTCTTGTACTACAGTCCACAGTCCACAGTAGACTATACTATAATTTCTTTTTTCTACATAAGTGGCATTTTGCAATCAAACATGGTACAAACTGTAAACTTTAATATATATCCCACTCTAGATAGTAAGGATTAGTAGTCTAGGGATAGTAGTAGTGGCTAGTAGGGTAGGGATGCGCTCAGCTCAGAAAACACCTTTAAAATTTCACTCTGGCAGCAGGAATCATCATGTAGCAGTCAGATAATGATCAGGCTGTGAGCCTATTTAGCAGGCCCAATGCATAGTCTCTGGTAGGGATTGAAGGGGATGGCTCTGGGCCCCAGAAAAGAGATTTGAAAATTTCAATCTGGTAGTACCGAGGTGGTAGTACCAGACCAGGACCCCTGGCACCTGGGCCTCGGTAGTACCGACCTTGGTACTACCCAATCCGGTAGTACCAAGGTCGGTAAATGCCCGGTACAGCCTGCCCCAGGGGGTCAATATTTGATGAAAAATTGGCCCTAAGTTGGGACATTGAAAGGGGTGACTGAAGTGCGGATAAGGTCGTCGCTGCTTGTCCCAAGGAATGCGCCAAATTACTGCCGCTAGCAAACGGGTTTTGGTCTGTCATGAAATGAACAGGTAATGTGGACTGGGCAGGTGTGGATTCTAGAGGTGGACTCTTTGGTTTAGTAGCATATGGAATTGGAGGAGAAGTAGTTTTTGGCCTTCACAATTCCATACTTCCTGCTCGTGCTGTCCATTTGCTTAATCGCGCCTGGTCTCTAGGAGGTACTCCTCCTTGAAGAATTCTAGGGGATGTTGGCGCTTGTCCCGATACTGGCCTGGAAGGCGGTTTAGGCGGTGAGAGAGGTCGGTCCTGGGCTCGGTTAACAGTTGCCGATTGTGAGGTGATAGTCAGAGTGTTCCTATTTAGACCGGGCAGTTGTTGCGCTATTGTTGAGAATGTTGGAGACAACTCGTATGGTTTGTGTGTCCTGGGTACTCGTTCCCCTATATCTAGTTGTCGTACCAGATATGTGGTGGGGTCCCTAGCATAGCGCCTTGCATTCTTGAAAAGGTTTTCTCCTTGAATTGCTAATTCATGCGTTACGTGTGGCATACCTAGCATAAAGCGATCCGACCGAGCTATCCAGTAAAGGTAGCGATCCCTACTGCCGCTTAAATGAGAAGTGTTATCCTTGCAAATACTTGCCATAGCCCTTTCCTGGTCAGCATCACTCCAAATTGGGGTGAACAAGTATTGCGTATGTCCAAATTCAATGTGATGTTCCCTAGTTTCGCGCACCAGGTTGGGCATAACCATTGTGCTAGTTGGCGTGAGTATGCATAGTCTTTCCCAATGAATATTAACTGTTCCGGTGGTTGTTGGCGGGATGGTTACTGTACGAGCGCGCTGTTCCAGGTAGATCCTTGTTTCAAATATAGAAGAGTATTTCGTTAGCAAAGGTTCTCTTCTATTGTGTGCATCTATAGCCATTTCATAAAGAGCGCGGGCTTCGGGATTCATAGTATCCAGGTTTCTAGTACTGTCCCCTACCAGCGGGTACCCGGAAGGTATGGGCATATGTTGTTCGTTGTGAGTGGCGCGACGCAATATGGTCGGGTCCAAAAGAAGATTGTACATCCAGAGTATGTTGTTATAGTTGGTGACCAATTCTAAGAAACTCCTGGTAGTGGCATTAGCGAGTACTTCGTCAAACTGAGTAGAAACTAATGCGAAGAACCGTTGCCGCAAGTTGTCGAAAGTTACTGTAGGTTGAACTCAAATACCCATTTCGTGAAACAAGTAATGAAGGACAGCCAAAATACCGGTTGTAGTTACCCTTTGGATATGAATAAGATCCTCAAGATTGAGCATCGTTTGCAAACTCGCTGTTGGGAGGACCATGGGCATTCCGTTAGTGGTCATGGGTGGGCTGAGGACTCGATGTTGGCGACTGTAGTTGGCAGTGTAGTTAATGCGCCAATCCTGTGATCCATGGTGAAAGGTCGGTTGTGCCGGAGATGTGGTAGCGTCCCTAGGGGGTGGAATCCGTTGTTGAGCACCCGGGGTTATAACCTCTTCTGTGACGGGAGAGAGTTGGGTCCTGGTACTGGTAGGTGGAAAGTTAAACTGAATCTGAGGGATGTTTTCCGTGACGGGTGTTGGAACCATGGTTGCGCCATAAACTTGTGGGTATTGGGGAGGCATATAGCTTATACCCGGCGTCATGGGGCTATCGCCTGGTTCGGGAGGTGGATTGAATAGAGCAAAGTTTTCTGGGAGAATTTTGGTAGGGGTTTTGTCAAAAGACATTGATGATGTCTCCTGGGCTGGTGCCAAAGAACTTGAAGGGGCGGAAGTGTCTTTGTTCTTTTCCTTGCAATTCCTTTTGCTGTTTTTTGTCATGCTGGAGTTTCCAGTCGTCGTATAAGACATTCCCTAGTTGATATGAGATTTGCTATAATGTAAGGATCTAGGCGGATCCTTATTGCAATGGGATAGTAATGTACTATCTCGAATAGAAGCGACAGAAAGTTTCCGACGGGATGATTCGAAGATAGCATACTCGATCTGAGAATGACAACAACGCAAGGAGTGTGAACGGAACTTGGAATGAGTTTAGAATGAACCTAACGAGTAAGCCTAAGAGAGGAAGTGTTCCCGACTCTGAGGGTAGGACCCACTGAGTGCAAGCGTTTCCGATGACAATAAAGCGTGGGCGGGAAGTCGAGCGGAAGCTGACTTAGCATTGCGCAATGGATCGGAAACGAAGAGAGTTATATTGCGGAGTGTAGAAAATGATAGAGTGAAGAAACAGAGTAAAGGAAACTGATAAGTCGAGAAATGAGTTGGTAACTGGGGGGTTGTTTCAATATAGCAAATCTAAGGTATCAGAGATATCGAATGAGTATTTAAGAAGAACAGAAATGTACAGGGTCGCAAAAAGTACTTAGGCAATTGATTAAGGTGAAAGGGAGAGAAACTACAATGGACAAGCGGAAATGGAAGTAATACAAGGGCATACCTTGAAATAGAACAAGGCATCTAGGGAGACAGAAACTGGCTAATATTGGATACAATTAGTGAAAGAGTTACAAATGGATCGGAACGTCGGGCTATGGTTAGCGCAATTGGTCTAAGTTCATGAGCGGGATTGGCGGGATGACAAGCGGTAGCGGAATCGACGGGGCGAGACGCGATGGAGTGCGGGAGTATGGGGCATGACAAGGTCTACCAAGAACCTATGCAGAGTTGACCAAATATTGTTGGAAGTTGATAGCGTGAGACAAGCATTTAATGATATTTTGCTATCTACTACCTACCAGCATAATCGACCTGAGGGAAAAACCTCTAATCAACAATTGGGACCCTCTCAAAATTCCACTGGGGGACCGGTATATAAAGGAGGAAGTTATCAACGGAATGTTACGAGACCCGCAGGTAGGCAAGCAATCACCGGGGATAGTGGGGAGCAGGAAGAGATCATAGCAAATGCAGTTACTGAGGAGTTACCTCCTTGGAGTGCCTATCCCAGAGTCCCCACTGAAGTCCGGAATAAAAGATGGATGGATGGAGTGTGTGCACTGTGTGAAGATCCCAACCATAAGTATCAGGACCATTTCAAAAGGGGAAGACAAGGGGAAACTGTAACTGCTAGAGCTGCTTTTGCAGATTATGATGCAGCAAACAGTGAACCAGACGATATGTATATTGAGATTGAGGGGTTTGACCACCCAATCCACATTGATGATCCCATTTTAGATGGACCCATGGAAGGAGGAAATGATAATGGTGAAACCTCGGGAAACTAAGTCCCGGCACGTTAGAATCAAGGGAACTAACGAGCCGGAGTGCAACAGTCTTCCCTGAAACGTTGAGAGCATCTAATATTGAGGGAGTAACACTTAACTCAAGATCACAAGATGCATTTATTCTTCCAGTAAAAATTAATAACCAGAACTCCAAGTCTCAGTATGCACTCATTGACTCTGGAGCATCAAGAGGAGCTAGAGTATGCTATTCCATTAAAATTATTTGATGGTGAATACACCTCAGCAGGTAATATTACACATGCATTTGAGACTAACATGATACTTGAAAACCATATGATTCAAAAAATATACTTTCTTGTAACAAAACTTCACCCAGATACCCCCATTGTGCTTGGAATGCATTGGTTACGTGAATGGAATCCTGCCATTGATTGGAAAAATCTTTTGATCAAGGTGTCCAACTATCAGGAGCACAAGTCAAAGATATACCTGAACTTGGAAGCACAGGAAATTCCAAACATCCAGTGCATATACCCAGATTACAGAGGCAGAGGGTTGCAATAGAAGAGGTGAAGGATGAGGAGGAGCTTCAAGCCAAGTCAAAATTGAAGTTGGGAGTGGATGAACCGTTATTATTACAAGAAGAGGAAGTACGAGAATACAGGAATAAGGTAAATATAACTAAAGAGAGAAGTAACGAGCCGAGTAGAGAAAAGAATAAACGGAAGGAACGTGACTCAACTCGGAGTCCGCGCAGAGATGGAAAGGAGACGTTGAAAGAGGGCACAAGGCCGCCAGATAGCAAAAAGGCGCCGGAAGAGAAAAAGGCGCCCAAGATTGATACGAGTAAGTTTCGGAGTAATCCGAATCAAACTAACGATAGCACAGCCACCCCAACGGCGTTTGAAACGGCAACTCCCGCAGACGCATCAAGATCCACCGGACCGGATACCAGCGCATCGAATAAGTATCGACGTTGGGCGGAAACAACAGAGGCCGTAATATTGGGTTGGTAAGTGCCGCAACCTTTGCCAAACTGGCTAGAGACGGATGTGAAACGTTCACACTACATCTCAAGCCAGGGGGAGCAATATATGAAGAAGAAGAGATGGAAAGGATAGAAAAGGCCAAGGCAGCTGAAATAGAAGAAGCTAGGCCAAAGCCACCAGAAGAAGAGACAAGATATACCCTGCCAGGAATGAGTGAAGTTTTAGCAAAGGACAGGGAGTAACTCCATCAATTTGTCCCACCTCAATATCATAGTTTTGCAAAGACATTTGCTGCTGGAGAGGCTAAGACACTGCCCCAACACAGGCCTTATGATATGAAAATTGAGACTGAAAATGATGAGTTACCCCCACCTGGGAAACTATACAATATGTCATTAACTGAACTTAAGTCACTCAAGGAGTACATTGATGACATGTTGGACAAAGGTTTTATTAGGGCTTCTAGTTCTCCTATTGGGGCCCCTGTTCTGTTTGCAAGAAAAAAGGATGGGAGTCTGAGATTATGTGTGGACTATCGTGCTTTGAATAAATTAACCAAGAAAAATAGATACCCCTTGCCATTGGTAGGAGATTTGTTAGACCAATTGACCAAGGCCAAAATATTCACTAAGCTAGATCTACGGGTTGGTTACAATAATATAAGAATAGCAGAAAACCATGAATGGAAGATTGCTTTTCGGACCCGATATGGCTCATATGAGTACCTGGTCATGCCGTTTGGATTAACAAATGCTCCAGCAACCTTCCAATATTTTATGAATGACATTTTTCATGATATGGTTGATTGTTTTGTTGTTGTGTACCTGGATGACATACTAATATTCTCCAACAATGAAGAAGAACATGAGGAGCATGTTCAGAGAGCTCTGAGTCGACTAGAGGAACACGACCTCCATATCAAACCTGAGAAGTGTGAATTTCACAAAAGTTCAGTCGAGTATCTAGGAATGATCATTCACCAGAGGGAGTTTCAATGGACCCGAAAAATGTAGAGGCTATTCAGAATTGGCCAGTACCTCGGAATATCAAAGATGTCCAATCGTTCCTGGGCTTTGCTAATTTTTATAGAAGGTTCATTGATAATTTTTCAGGAATTGTCAAACCACTCACTAGTTTGTTGGGAAAGAACAAAGAGTGGAAGTGGACTGAACAATGCCAGTCAGTCTTTGAACTACTAAAAAAAGGCATCCACAGAAGCACCTATTCTAAAGCATTTTGATCCCAATCTACCTATTATTGTAGAGAGTGATGCATCAGATTTTGCAATAGCTTCTATTATTTCCCAAATAGACCCTACTACTAATGACCTTCACCCCATTGCATTTTTTGCTCGAAGTATGATAGCTGCAGAGCTTGTTTACGACATATATGATAAAGAAATGCTAGCAGTAGTGGTGTCATTCAAACAGTGGAGGGCTTACTTAGAAGGAGCCAAACACAAAGTTGAAGTATATTCGGATCATAACAACTTACAATGGTTCACTACTACTAAGAAGCTTTCACGAAGACAGTCTCGTTGGTCGGAACTACTTTCAGGATTTTATTTTCAAATTAATTATCATCCGGGTAGGTTAGGCGCCAAACCTGACACTCTGACCAGACAAGCAGACATATACCCAAAAAGGTCAGAGCTTGATGAAGCAAATACCCACAACCATGTACAATTTATTTGGCCTGAACAGATATTAAATCAGTCACTAATCATGAATGAAGAGGCAAACTTATAAAATTAGGAACGCCCAAAAAGATCGAGTTTGGCAGAAGTTTACAAGAATTGCAAAATCCAATTGCGGGGTCACCCAGGCATCAGAAAAACTACACAGTTAATTCAAAGAACATACTGGTGGCCAAAAATGGGACAAGACTTGGAGCGATATGTGAAGAGCTGCCATGAGTGTTCGAGATCTAAGAGTTCTAGACAAAAAAAACTTGGGTTCCTCAAACACTTACCAATTGGTGAAAGACCCTGGGCATCTATCTCAGTTGATGACATAGTGGAGTTACCAGAGTCCAATGGCTTTGATGCAGTAATGGTAGTGGTCTGTAGGCTGAGTAAACAAGCAATTTTTGTACCTTGTCACACTACTGACACAACTTCTGACCTAGCAAAGCTCTTCATAAGACATGTATTCTCAAAACATGGTCTTCCAGAAGACATTGTGTCAGATAGAGGTACTCTGTTCATATCCAAGTTTTGGAAATCGTTGTGTCAACTATTGGAGATCAAACAGAATTTTTCAACGGCTTATCATCCACAGACTGATGGACAAACTGAGCGGACTAACCAGATCCTGGAACAATACCTCAGAATGTTTGTCAGTTATGACCAAAGTGACTGGGAAGAATGGCTACCATTAGCTGAGTTTGTGTACAACAACAACCCTAGTGATGCAACTGGAATGTCCCCTTTCTTTGCAAATAAAGGATTCCATCCCCGTCTAACGGTTTCACTGAAGCATGTACCAAGTCATGCTGCGCATCTTAAGGCCAAGGAAATGAAGGAGGTACGGGAGTATTTAAAGAAGGAGATTGAAAAGACCAACCGGCAATATGCCAAATTTGCAAACACCAAGCGTCGAGAAATCCCTTTGGAAGATTTTCAAGTTGGCTCACTAGTATGGTTAAACTTGAGAAATGTAGAGACAAAACGGCCTTCAAAAAAGCTGGACTACAAGCGATTCGGACCGTTTAAAATTATAGAAAAGGTCTCCTCTCACGCATACCGACTAGAGTTACCAAGTACCATGAGCCCAAGGGGTCTCCAAAATCTTAATGCCAGACATGACCTTGTTTTTCGGCCATAAGGATTTTTTGACCCTCCCCCCCCTCCCCCACCCCTTATATAGAAAGTCTTTCCCACACTTAGCGGCCGGCATGGTCGGCATGTAGTATATGTCAGCACTGGCATCATCCGCCGCACCTTATTAAGGTAGATTTCAACAACTACTTACCTTTGAGATCAAAATTTGGACAGTAATACAGTCATTAGTTGCCTAATTGACATTATTGTCAGCAAGTTCAGTGTCATTGGTGCCGTGTTTCGAGGCCCAATTGAGGGGGAAACATAGTATTCTGCCCTCTGTGACTACATTTTGGACTGATTGAAGCCAAATATGAGTCAAAAGGCTGCAAAAAGCAGTTTTGCATTGTTTAATCATCATTAGAACACTGTTATGTAAGGTCGAAACTTTTGGCCATAAGCCAACTTTTGACCCCCCCCCCCCCCCTAAGGTCATGTCAGCGCTTAAATTTTTGGAGACCCCTTACATGAGCCGAATACATGATGTGTTTCATGTAGACTTGTTAAACCCACACCCTACTGAGTACTACCCACAACGGAAACCACTACCGGCACCCCCAATAGAAGTAGCAGGACAAGAAGAAAATTACAAAGTAGAGGAAGTGTTGGACTCAAAACGTCGATATGGGAAGCTCCTATACTTGGTCAAATGGAAGGACTACGGCCCTGAATCAAATACCTGGGAGCCAATTAACCACATGGCAAACTCACAAGAACTTATCGAAGAATACCACATCAGGAAAAGCCATTTTTGCCTAGGTGACCTCAGAGTGGCCTAAAGCAAACTAGGTGACCTATGAATCCTAGGATGCCATAGGATTCATAGGTCACCTAGTTTGCTTTAGGCCACTCTGAGGTCACCTAGGCAAAAACGGCTTTTCCTGATGCATGATAGATACCCTCAAAAAGCAGGACTTAGAGAGGGGGAATGGGCAAGTGAATCTCAAAGCCGCTGAGGGAATAGTATATACCCTTAAAGTCGAAATCTCTCTCTTGTACACCATACAAGAACATAACACACAAATAAATAAGATAGGGCATATTGTGCAAGTATTTTCATTCATAATGGTCAGTACATGGGAGCATAGGCATAATTCACATGGGTCTTAGGAAGGAGCAAGGAAGATGAAATAAACGAGGCCTAGCGAGACAGAAGGGAGTACAGGTTCACCCCTACAGCAAAATAAATCAGCCAGGGACAAGTCAAAAAAAAAAATGGAGGACGAACCATTTATTCACAAATTTCGCCATCCTCAGTAGTCTCGGGTAAATAGCGGGTGCCATAAAAAACTCCGGGAGATGAAGCACAATTGGAGGAAGCACCATCGACGGGAACGGGAAGGAAGGGGGCCAGACGTGACTGGAGGCTACTTACCTGGAAAGTGGTCAAATTACTTTGAGCCATTTCCCAGGCAGAATGAGGCAGTGATACTCCGGACACTAACGCCACTTGATGAAGGAAATCAGGCATTGTAGTGTTGGAATATACAAGCGGAGTCATATTCAGACTCATGCTTAGTCATTCCGAGTCATATCGAGTCATACAGACTCATGTTGGTAGTAATGGAGGAAAGTCATTACAAGTCATGACTCTAGTCAATATGAGTCATTTCTAGTCAATAACTTATATAGTAGAATATTCTCATGTATCAAATGTTAGTATAAATACAGGCTCAGAGAACCTATTCTCTATCGCTAAGAGCACTTTTTCCCCCACCAATATTTAGTTAAGCTTATCACCTTTCAATAGGTTATGGGCCCCGACCTTAACTAAATAATACAACAACATTTATCCTTGACAATACAACTTTGATCAACAATCTGTCCACCAACGATAAGCTCTAGAAATTCCCGAAACTCTGAATTATAACATACGAAAATGTCGTCAGCAAACTCCAGTAACTCCAAACTCGGTGATTACTTTTTACGGCTACCCAAGCTTAATGCCGATGGGTCCAATTGGGTCATTTATAAGGATCGATTCATATTTGCAGCAGAGGCTGCTGGTCTTGAGGATTATATCCCTGAGTCCAGCAAACCACCTACTAAGCCTTCTGTAGCTGATCCAAATGCTGGGCCAACTTCATCTGAGAAAACTGCCATTGAGGCTTGGGAGAAGCAGATGAAAACATGGAATTCAGAGTCAGCAATACTGAAGCAGGGTATAGCAAGCACTATACCTGATTCATTGTTTTTGAAGGTTAAAGGAGAGAAGACTGTTGGAGCAATGTGGAAGAAATTAGTTGATGAACATCAGGGAAAGTCAAGAATGATGGTAGTGGACTTACGGCGTAAGCTTCAGAATGAACGCTGTGAGAGCGATGAAGATGTGCGGGATTACATAACCCGTGTAATTACTATTAGGGAGGATCTAGTCTCTATGAATGCAGACCCTGGTGATGACAACTTTGTTGCAATTATTATGTCTGCACTTCCTCCATCATATGATCCATACCTGGCAGCACTCACTGCAACTGCAACACTTGTAAACCAACAACTCAGTGTGGATACCTATATTAGAGGTATCTTGGATGAATCTGACCGCCGGAAACTTGGAAACCGGAACTCCAAAAGTGGAGCAAAGGAAGCAGCATATAATGCTGGACCTTCAAAGAAGTTTGGAAACAAGAAGTCAGTTAAATGCTATAACTGTGGAAAGACAGGGCATATGAAGAAGGATTGCTTTGCTGAGGGAGGTGGAAAGGCTGGTCAATGGCCTAAACACTGGAAAGGCAAAGGCAAATCAACTCAAGCAAACACAGCCACCACCAACAATGAAGATTTTGCATGGTATGCACATGCACTCTCAGATGATGTATGGGAATTAAAAGTTCAGGAGAATATATCAGGTTATCAAGAACCTAAAAATGAGATTGATGAACAACTGGAAGGGTTGGGAGCCATCTATGTGAATGATGAGTTCTTGTGGGACTCCAATAATGAGTCCAATAGATCCAGTGTTCAGTCAATAAAAGAGTTTGAACTTCCCCAAGACAGTGACTCTGATGATGGTAATTCAATGCCAGACCTTCAGAGTGTGTCTACATCATTGGATGCCCCAGACAACTGGAGAACAGAAGAGATTTGGGATGATGAAGCCTGGTTCAATGATATTGATGAACTCGAAGTTCCGGACCTACAAGAGGTAGAAGACTCGGATAATGAGGAAGGACCCCTGGAAACCTCCTCAAATGGACCTATTTTAGTGGAACTCAGCATTCCAGACCCAGATGCTATACAAGGACAGCAATTACAAGACATTGATTATGAAGAAATCAATGTGGATGATTTTGGAAAGGCATACACTAGGTATAACAGTATTTTTCTTGCAAATGCTGACAAGATTCCGGATGGTGTCACAGAGCTTTATGACTCAGGTGCATCACGCCACATGTCCCCATATAGGGATAAATTTATCAACTTCACCTCTATTGCACCAAAAAGTATTAGATCTGCTGATAGTGGAACATTTGATGCAATTGGGAGAGGTGATATGCACGTTACCATACCTGGAAAGAAGAAAACAACTACAGTCCTAATTAAGGATGTGTTGTATGCACCAAAGTTGAGTGTGACACTCATCTCAATAAGCCGGATTACTGCAGCAGGATGTTCCATAATGTTTCGGGACAATTTTTGCCGAATATATGGCAAAGGAGACAAAGTATTGGGTCAA
Source organism: Rhodocollybia butyracea (assembly GCA_015501585.1). NCBI lineage: Eukaryota > Fungi > Basidiomycota > Agaricomycetes > Agaricales > Omphalotaceae > Rhodocollybia > Rhodocollybia butyracea. The sequence goes on from JADNRY010000068.1 coordinate 214,728, forward strand.
ATCAACAGTACAAATGGATTGTATCAGGTCACCTACAAACCTGATAATGTGTATGGAATGGCTGCAAGACCAGAAAAAGTGACTGTGAATGAATTACACCGCCGACTTGGTCATATTGCACCGGAAGCTTGCCGAAAAATGCTAAAGGATGGCCTGATTGAGGGCATCGAACTGGATGAATCAGAACCAGTCAAGTCATGTGACACCTGTGAATATGCCAAGAAGACACGCAAACCAATTAACAAGGAGCGGGAGCTTGACCGAGCAGCAAAGATTGGAGATTTAGTACACTCAGATGTATGGGGACCAGCCCCAGTACAAACTCCAAGCCACAAGAGGTATTATTGCACTTTTACAGATGATCATTCAAGATGGTCAACAGCATATATTCTTGCAACCAAGGATGAAACTTATGATGCTTTCAAACAATTTTGTGCATGGTTCTGGACTCAGAAGGAGATACGCATAAAGGTGTTAGGCTCAGACAGAGGAGGTGAATACCTGAGCAATTTATTCAGCCAATATCTGGCTGAAGAAGGGATTCAACGGAATCTCACTGTTCATGATACACCAGAGCACAATGGAGTGTCTGAAAGATTGAACAGGACCCTACTGGAACGCATTAGGGCTATGCTATATGCCAGTGGATTACCCAAGAATTTATGGGGTGAGGCATTGAAGCATGCAATCTGGCTGAAGAACAGGAGTGGGACAAAGGCACTTGGAAATACAACTCCATATGAGGTAATGTTTGGTGAGAAACCAAATTTATCCAACATTAGGGAGTGGGGAGCAAAGGTTTGGGTCCATAATGACCGTGATAGCAAGTCAAAACTTGATGCGCGGGCACGGATTGGACATTGGCTTGGATTTGATCTTGTATCCAGTGGTCATAGAATTTATTGGCCTGAGACCAAGACAATATCAGTAGAAAGGAGTATAAAATTTGACAAGGATGCACCAACATTTGTTCCAGGTGGAATTAGGCATGAGGAGGAGGATGAAGGATTCATGCCAAATCCCATTGAACTGGAAACATTACAGATTCCAAATCCAGTACCTACACCAACAAAGCCATCTGTAGCACCCACAGGTCCAATTACACCAACTATCCCCAAACCTGTGTTACCAAGAAATAATCATCTTGGAACATTAAACTCAGAACTCAGTCACCAGAATATTATAGAAGGTTCTCGCAGAAGGACAACAACAAGGAAAATACAGGATCTACTTACTGGAGAAGGACACACAGATAGCCGACCATCAGCACCACTTGTAACCCCGGGCATTCAACTTCCAACTACAATTCCAGAGAATGAACCTGGTGAACAGGCACAAGACATCCAAATTGAATTTGGGCTGGCAGCAGCAGCAATTGAAGCCAAAGGTCTTGAGCCCTCCTATGAGGAGGCTAAGACCAGAGTTGACTGGCCCAAATGGAAAGAAGCCAGAGATACAGAATTAAAAACATTGTTAGATGCAGGAACTTGGGAAATTGTACCAAGACCTGACAATCAAAATGTTGTTGACTGTAAATGGGCTTTGAAGATCAAAATGAAGAATGGTCTTGTTGATAAATATAAGGCTAGGTTAGTTGCCAAGGGCTTCACACAAGTAGAAGGAGTGGATTTCTTTGAGACTTTTGCACCAGTTGCAAAGTTGGCATCATTGAGATCAATCCTTGCGATTGCAGCAAGGAATGATTGGGACATAGAAGTTTTTGATTTTCATGGTGCATTTCTTAATGCCACTTTCGAAGATAATGAAGAAATATTTATGGAACAACCTCCGGACATTGAACTTGCAGACAGAAACAAATATGTTCTCAAGCTCAAGAAAACTTTATATGGACTTCGGCAATCAAGCCGGAAATGGTATGAGATGCTAACCAGCAGTCTCGGGAAACTTGGATTTTCTCCTCTTGAGAAAGATCATGCAGTTTTCAAGAAAATTATTGGAGATAACATTATTATTCTTGCTATCCATGTTGATGATGTTACAATCACTGGAAGCTCACCAACTCTTATTCAGGAAACCAAAGTTGAAATATCCAAGGAATATGAGGTTACCTTCCTAGGACCTATTGATTGGTTACTGGGAATGAAAGTAACAAGGGACCGGGCCAACCGCACCATCTCACTCTCACAGGAAGCCTTTATTGAATCAGCATTGAAGGAGATGAACATGGCTGATTGTAAGCCATTAGCCATGCCTATGGATCCAAATGTGCATTTGTCAAAGGATCAATGTCCAACTGATCCCATCGAAATTGCAGAAATGGCACATTTGCCCTTCCGCAAAGCAACAGGAAAAATTAATTGGGTGTCCATTGGGACACGCCCAGATTTATCTTACGCGGTTTCAGATATCTCCCAATATCTTGGAAATCCAGGACATGTGCATTGGGAAGCACTGAAGCGTCTTTTCCGGTATTTACAGGGAACAAAGCATTGGAAATTAGTCTTTGGAGGGCCAGACAGAACACATGGCCTAGAAGGATACTCTGATGCAGACGGAATGTCACACGAGACACGCAGAGCAGTTTCAGGCTATGCATTTTTATTGGATGGTGGTGCCATCTCATGGAGTTCCAAGAAACAAGAACTTGTCACTCTGTCTACCACTGAGGCAGAATATGTGGCACTCACGCATGCAGCTAAGGAAGCTCAGTGGCTGCGCCAATTCCTGGAAGAATTATTTGGTCCCATCAATGAACCATTCACACTCTATGGTGACAATCAATCTGCAATTGCACTTGCACATTCTCAAGCAGGTCAATTCCATGCGCGCACCAAGCATATTGATATCAGATACCATTTCATACGCTACTGCATTGAAAATGGTAGTATTCAGTTACTTTATTGTCCCACTGAGGACATGGTTGCTGACGCCTTAACCAAGGCATTACCAAGCTCGAAAGCAAAACATTTTGCAATGAGTCTTGGACTATCTCCCGCTTGAGGAGGAGTGTTGGAATATACAAGCGGAGTCATATTCAGACTCATGCTTAGTCATTCCGAGTCATATCGAGTCATACAGACTCATGTTGGTAGTAATGGAGGAAAGTCATTACAAGTCATGACTCTAGTCAATATGAGTCATTTCTAGTCAGTAACTTATATAGTAGAATATTCTCATGTATCAAATGTTAGTATAAATACAGGCTCAGAGAACCTATTCTCTATCGCTAAGAGCACTTTTTCCCCCACCAATATTTAGTTAAGCTTATCACCTTTCAATATGTAGGTAGGTTGGAAAATAGCGCAGCACGAGTACAAAAGGCTTCATCCACCGTTCGGAGGAAATACCCGATGTATTCCTCTACCCAGGAGGTCAAAACACCAACTACAGGCCCCAAATCAGCAGCAAAAGTACCTGCAAGCTCCTGCCTTAACCTAACTAGTACGTGTATCCATAAGGATACAATGAAGAGAGCAAGGTTGGCACGGGCATGAACAACCACCGCACGAGCAAAATCTTCAGGGAGAACCTGTTGATTAACGCCTCCAACGCCTCCAAGGACACGAGGAGGAATAGAAATATCCAGCAAACACTTTTCTTCCCGGGAATGAGTGAGGGGATTTTTTAAAAGATGCTCAGGGCGGTTCCTTGCCAAGTCAGGGACAACAAGACCGGAAAGGGGGCCACTAGATGGATTGCCAGACCTTGTACCTGTGGAAGGGTGTTGAGAACAGGATTTCCTGTTACGACGTGGGGAAATATCACGGTGGTCCCTAGTACGGGACATACGCTCAGCCATAAGAAGGTTGCCAGGCGCAGGGCAGTAGTCAGACTGTTGGGAAATTTGAAATTCTTGACGAAGATTGCGCAACATGGTACAATAACTCTCTGCGCGACTGGAACAAGTATTACATGAGAACAGAACAATCAGACATGGGGACAAAAAATAAGACAAACCTTTCTTCTTCCTTCAATTGATTCTGAGAAGTGTTGAAGTCTGTAACAGCCTTGTTCCAATGCGCAAAGGCTGCATTACGTTCCGTTCGTGCTGTATTGCGTTCTTGTTTCAACTTCTTAATCTCAGCCTCCTGGGTCAAAAGTTCTAGGTCCTTGTTAGCAAGTTCGATTTTTTGAACGGAGATTTCTCTAGCGAAATCAGGGTCAATGGGATATGAATACCAAAACAGGAGAACCACACGTACGTTTTAGCAAGCATCAACTCCCTTGAGGTATCTCCCAACTTCTCTGTGAGTGTGAGGAGCTCCCGTGCTGCAGAGCTACACAATTCATCCACAGACCTAAGTAGACCAAATGTAAATAACCTATAATGCATTGAGGTATGGTACTTACTGTGCTACGAGGTATAGATCTGCTTGGATGTGAGTCGCGTCGCCTTGGATGACTGCAATAGCACTATTATTGGAGGTACCAGCTGCATTCAAACCTTGCGCGTTGAGAACAGAAGGAACATCCTCCTCAGCGGGTCGGAACGAAACTGTAACATTAAAAATAAAATATTATGAGATAACCTTAGGCAAAGAAGTGGACAACAACATACCCTGGGTGTCTGGGAGTGGCTCCGACTTCACAGAAGAAGGACTGAGGAGATCGGAAGCGGCTGGGCAAGGAAACATCTTGTAGTCTTGAAAGTGGGAAGAAATCACTGAGGGGACTGCTGGAAAAAGCAGATAGAAGGACACCTATTTATACAGAAAGAACTTTGAAGCCATTGTAGGACTCCGTACATTCCGATGAGGGCCTCATTTCTTTTGATACCATCCCTGTGCCGAGATTAGAATACCCCATCAAGAACTTTATTCCCAACGTAGAGGGACTGTGCTGGCGTATGACAAAAAGTGTAACAATTATACATCTGAGAATTTAAAAAAAATAACAATCGCAGGTGTGCTGCACTGCAAGGAATGTATAACAGCATAGATTCGAGGTTCTGGGGGGGTTAGTTTGACAGGATCGACAATAGTCGACCACGAGGTCAGCCTCATTGCAGCAAGGCTCGGGAAGACACAGAAAATCGCGTATTGCTGTTACTTGATGGAAAACAAAATAAAAAATAAAAATATCATAACCAGGCCGGGATGTAAATCGTGCGAATTGTCTCGCGAGGATAGTTAATCCTAAGTGATAGGTGTGGAAGAGTGATTGGAGGGCCGGATAAGAGAGCGCATTGTAGTATAACTGGCGCGCCGAGGTGATCAAAAAACTATTGATCCGATTCTATTTGGTGGGCGTTTATTCTGCGGAATAGGAAATGATAGCGTCATCTTTGACCTCGAGGGCTCGGTCTTCCGAAGGGGGAGCTTCTGTCAGGGATTGACCATTTCTATGTTCAATAAAGACTCATCTATACAATATTATTACAGGTTCAGTTACTATACAGGCTGTATAAGACCAAAGAAGGGGATTCTGCCATACTATTTGTCTATCTATCTATTGAATTACTACCTATCTTGCTTACTCATATCATGAGTTGTTATCTTACTTATCAATCCGCTTTACTTACTAATCCACTTTGATTACTTATTTAGTACAATCCATGGAATTGCCTTGAGGATTGCACATGTACTTATATAATATCTTCCCATGAGAATTACCTATAAAAGCCTTACTTGAATGGACCCCCCTCTTTTCTTTAGTCCTAATATTTTGTAACCCAGTACCTACAGCTATCAACATCAGGAAAACCGCCCACAGAGAATATTTGGTAATTTCTGCAAAGATACCGATATTTTTAGCAAATTACTGTAATTTTGAATATTTCCGCCATTTTAGCAATTATACTAATTCCACAGTCCCCTTGGCTCTTTGCAAAACTTTCTCTAGCTTTTCACAAATTAACAACAAATTAAGCACCTTTTCCCAATTCTGTGAATAAGCTTTCAAAAATTAGAGCATCATTCTCGCAAAAATCACCATATTTAATAACCTTAGAACATATTTCAGAGTCAAAATAGCGTTGAAAGAACATTGTATTCACTAAACTACGACAATACTACAATACAACATACACTATCTATCTACTACTACCACTATAGAATACATGGGACACTGCGAGGGAACTGGTTGCGAGCATTGTTGGTACATGAGAGCAGCCACAAGCTAACAGCATACCCTATGACAAGCACGACACTGTAGCAAATGTTGTCAGTATATAGAAGCGACGAAACTAAGCATAATACATACCTGAACAGTATAAATGATTCATGAGGCTGTAGCAAGCACCATGTTTAGAAAATGTTAGATTAACGAGGTAGACGACGTAACGAGGTAGACGATGTAATGAGCTAGACAACAGAATGAGGTAGAGGATGGAATTAAGTGGGCGACGGAATGAGGTGGACAACAGAATGAGGCGGACAACAGAATGAGGTGGACAACAGAATGAGGCGGACAACAGAATGAGGTAGAGGATGGAATTAGGTGGGCGACGGAATGAGGTGGACAACAGAATGAGGTGGACAACGGAATGAGGTGGATGACAGAATGTGGTAAACAAAAGAGCCAGTTCAGTCAGGAAACACGTGTGAAAAATAAGACAACTAACATTCACCACCAAGACACTGCTACACTATCCAAGAAAGTCGAGGACTGCATCTGAGGTAAATATGCGATATAGCAAACAGCGGGCCTACAGCTGCCTCAGAGTCATCTGGGAAGGTGTATTAGTGACATTACTTCTGGAAGAGCATTGACATACCTGAGGAAGGATGTAAAGTATGGTGTCCAGTCAAAGCGAGCGGCACAAGTTCAAGCTACGGGAGATTAACAGCTGTTAGCAAGGAACATTGAGTGAATAAGAGAAAAACGTACATGAAAAGTTGTGGCAAGGGACAAGATCCATTCCTAACCCACTGAGTACTACAACTAAGTAGCGCAAAGTCAACATTAGGCACGATGAATTGAGCAATAAGTTTGAACGATGTTAATGAGGATCTAGGGAATGGAGTGACTTTGCATGAGTTGATGGGGGGAATAAAAAGAGAGAGACGTAAGAGGTCGTTCGTTTTGATACTACAGGATCACATGATCTCCCACGCACAAGCCGTGAAATTTTAAAGTGCAACTGTGGATGCCGGACTTGTCTCTGTGACTCTTTCTTCATGTTCAATGCCAAGCACTTAGCAGCCGCTGGATGCTGCTAAGTGAGCAAATTGATAGAGCTGGCGAGTGTACGGCGGTAAGCTGGAGCAGGTGACGGCATGCTGGAAGTGGGTTACAGCAAACTGGAGAGCGGCGATGGCAAGCTGGTGAGCGGCGACGGCAGGCTGGTGAGCTGATGATGCATGATGGCGATGACTCTTGAGAGAGAGCTGCTATTAGTGTATGTGATCCGTTCAATGTTTATGTGTATGTCTCTTTGAGTTACTTTCTTGCCCCTGCTTTCAAGTCATTTTTCGTCCTATCAATGACATTCTCATTTGGACTGCCTAATACACGCACTCATGGGACCACGTCAGTTATGCTCCCACCACTACCAGCCTCAAATTTCCTTGGCATGTGACTCAAATTCGGTGTTCTTGGAAGCAATAAACAAGCAATAAAACTGCCAAAAGTTTACAAAATGTTCAAAATATTTTTGAGATGCTTTTGAGATATTTCGGGAAATGTTTGATAATTCATTCGAGAGGTTTAAAGTTACGAGAACTGTTAAAATAGCTGAGATTAGTAGTATTATCAAAGTATTATTATTATTACTGTAAGCCTAGATGTATTTGTATTCTTTTGAGAATCTTTTTACAAATTATTGAATATTTCCTATGGGCGGTTTTCCTGATGAACGTTGTTGAACCATACTCTTTTGCGTGAACACTAAGAATTATGCCCGAGAGACAAGCTACTTTACTGACATACAAGATCTGAACACTCCAATAGTTGTCCCAACTATTGTAGGATTCCCGACATTTAATTGTCAACAATACCCATATTGAGCACACCAACTCAATATAAAGTATACCTTTCCTCACTTGTTCTAAGGTTCTAGCTACTTACTTTCTACTGATCAGCCCCAAACATTATATTAACCAAACATACCCATTCTACTGGTTAACAAGACTCCTCGTCGAGACCTTGACAGAGAAATGGTTCCACAATGCCAAATGGGCAGGCTCTTTGATTGATTCCGCCATTAAAGAAGCTTGTTGGGTATGGAATGATAGCTATTGAACTCAGGTTACTACTACAACTACAGCTAATGAACCCCCGCCTCTCACAAAGTCACATAGTGCCTTCTCAGTCCTTGACAACCCCGCTCCTGAATCCTCCACAGATCCTTTTGATGCATTTATCCGAGGCAACCCATCGAATGAGGATCCTTTCAAATTCTGGACTGCCGCACCACCACATCACAAGTCACAAACTATTACTGGCCATCAGGCTCTTGCGTTCATGGCCCTTGACTTTCTTTCAGCTGCTGCTGCTAGCACAGACATTGAACATTTTTTCACGTTTGGGTCTTGTTGTAAGCAAGAAGCGCTACAACTTAACACTGCAGCACATCCGGGAGAGCATGATCCTAGGGAATTGGGTCAGTGTTGAGGGCCTTGTGCCTGTTAGAGATATTCAACGTAAGCTGGACAAGGGTTATGGAAAGGAAAAGCATTTTGTTTCAGATGATGAGCCGTGTTGGTCTGATAGCGAAGTTGAGAAAGATAAAGCTTCTGAGAGTGAGGCTGAACCTGGGGAGATCATCGAGGTGGAGTGTGATAGTGACAATGATTCATCTGGTTCTGATTCTGAATAATTTTACTTGATACTGATTTTATATTTTTGTTATTCTACTGGACATTTGTATGCACTCCCGCATAAACATGTTATTCTATTATACTCATTCTTACTTCTACTTATATGTTCATACAATGTTCACACTACCGTTCAATAATATTTGTCATCTGGCTACCCATTATTCATGACATTTGAATGAACGAGTATGCAAATATAGGTTTCAGTATTGAGGGCATTCAAGTGCAAGTTTGGTCTTTTGGATAGGCCACATTCACTGCATGAATGGGGAGTATACTCAAATGCCCATTTGTGCACACCTCTAGCGAGGTCACAGGTGTTCAAATTGACTGGGATTATAGGACATAACTGAAGATCCCTGGGATCAGTCATGGCAAGGTTGCAGGTGTTCAAATTGATGGGGATTAATCCCCATGCAGTGGGTGCCACTGATTTCTGGTGTTTTGGGTATAAGAGAGGAGAGTGAGAGGTTGAGAGTGGCAAGCCCAGCTTTGACATGCCAAGATAGGAAATGACTGAAGATCCCTGGGATCAGTCATGGCAAGGTCACAGGTGTTCAAATTGACTGGGATTATTCCCCCATGCAGAGGGTGCTGATTTCTGGTGTTTTGGGTATAAAAGAGGAGAGTGAGAAGGTGAGAGTGGCAAGGCCAGCTTTGCCATTTCAAGATAGGAAATGACTGAAGATCCCTGGAATCAGTCATGGTGAAGTCACAGGTGTTCAAATTGACTGGGATTAATCCCCCATGCAGTGGGTGCTGATTTCTGGTGTTATGGGTATAAGAGGTGAGAGTGAGAGGTTGAGAGTGGCAAGGCCAGCTTTTGCCATGCCAAGATAGGAAATGACTGAAGATCCCTTGAATCAGTCACGGCGAGGTCACAGGTGTTCAAATTGACTGGGATCAATCTCCTGTGCAGGGGATGCTGATTTCTGGTCTTGTAACAGCTACACCGCTACTGGTCCTAAGGTGCTGTGTCGTCATTCAATTTCTTTTATGTTTCAACATATTTCTTTTACTATATACTGCATACTGTACAACTTACATCAGTAAGTCTTCTTTTATACCAGAAGGCACTGCGCCACCATTCAATTTCTTTCATATTTCAATACATTTCCTTTACTATATACTGCAAACTGTGCGACTTACATCAATAAGTCTTCTTTTATACCGGTACAATCCATGCTATAACAGCTGATTCAGTTAGACCATTCTAAAGGTCACTGATGATTGTTGTGGCTGCCATTATTACACCATATATCTGCTTCAATTTTGCTTTAGGTATCTACTGTACATCTATAAACACTGTATAGACTGTTATTAGGTAGAATACCCATGCATAAACAAGCTTTTAGGCCGCTTTGCTGGAATTCTAAATATAGTAATAAAACTGCTTTGACCGCAGCTATTGCTGTAATCTCGCTTCAGGGACCTCTTATATATGTAAATATACTTTTGATGTCCCTCGTAATATAAATTAGGTTAGGCCCTTGCACATGCCCATCTCGGCATCATAGCCGGCGTCTGTAACAATGTCTCCCGCTCATGCGCTTGCGCTTATCCTGCTGCCGTCGTTCCTCGAGGGCAGCTGGGGGACATTTTATATATGCTTATGCAGTTGGATTTTGTCTGCTCTCATTCTTCCTGCCTTGTAAATGAATCTAGTAATTAATTTATACTTCTTTGCTGAGCTTGCCCAAGAAATGCATATGTTCATTTCTTCTATGCTTGAAATCTTCACCTGTGATGTTGTTGCACTCATAATATGGCTCATACTACTGCTACTATAATCCTTTCACATCAATGGTGCCAAAATGGTGCCTTGAACATAGGATCTCTCACTCAAACATGTCACTGGCCAGGACTAGCAAGAGAGCTGGAAGGGGGTTGGAAGGGAGTCCCACGCCAGGTCCCACACCATATTACTTACTATGCTCCTGCCATACATAGGACCATAACATGCATGTAGTGAGTCTTCCCCGTTCCCCAATATGAATGCCTTTTGGCAGAATTCCAGTAGAGACCACACTTTCAAAGGTAGTAGTACTGCAGGCATTGAAGAACTCTTAGCTATAAATTCCTTTCAGACAATGTATCCTCAAGGCCCTCAGTTGTTGTCAGCCTCTAATTGATAGTATGATACTTGTTTGATACTCGTGTTCCAATGCCTGACAGTGCAGCTTGACAATGTTAACTGTTGATTCCTACAAATGACTCTCTGTCTCCTGAGACACACCAGCAGTCCACAAGGAGAAGTGAGCCTGAGCCTCGGAGAGATACCTCAGAAACTCTAAGATCATATTGAAGGAGCGCCTATGGGCGCTCCGTATCGGAGTTTACATTACCACAACAACTCAATTCAAGAACCGGTTATATACTCTGCCAGCAACTGCCTGGGGCAACACCTTTCAACTGCATTAAACGCAGTTGCAATTCAACTGCCACGGTCCCTGCCCGCTGTGTTAATTGCAGACAGCAATAGACAACTAGTGCTTGAGCATAATATATATATAAATCACCAGTGACTGGGCAGTTGCTGCCAGTTTCCCCAGTAATTGCCCAGTAGCTGGGCAATTACTGGGGTCTGGATCATTTCACTCGTAAAATTTTATTAGTCACAAACGTGAAAGAACAAAGGTCACCAACGTAAAACATGCTATTTCACTGATGCAATTCAGTCCGAAAAAGAATATCAATCTTGATTCCTTTTTCGGTGGAAATTGGACTAATTTACCAGGCGAAATTCAACCTTCTTTCCCAGCGAGATAAAGATTAGATTACTACAACTTTTTCGGGCGAGATTATAGACAAAATCTTTTATCTTTTGCGATTTGTTTTTCGATCAAAATCTTATTTTTTTTGCAGGCAAAATTTTTGGTGAAAAAGTCTATTATTTACAATACATTTTTGCAACTAATTTCCGTCTTTTTTTATTGAACCCAACGGAGTGATTGCATATACCTGCTCTAATTTTGCATTAGGTACCTAGAATACATCTATACATGCTATCTAGACTGCTATTAGGTAGAATATCCATGCATAATCAAGCTTTTAGGCCGCTTTGCTGGCATTCTAAATATGGTAATAAAACAGCTTTGACCGCCGCTCTGGCTGTAATATTGCTTCAGAGACTTCTCATATATCTAAACACACTATGTACATCCTTATTAGCAAGAATATCTGCTGTACAACCAGGCTTTTAGGCCGCTTTACTGGCATTCCCAATTAGGCAGTGATGTACAGCTTTGACCAAAGGTAATCTAAATCTTTTCATTCGTTCCGACGCATTACGGTGCCCCATTTATCAAGGTACAGTGCTCAAATATTAATACATTATCTATAGCCTTTTTTGGGCTAGCTACCACCCCAGAAATATCCATAATAGGCCCATAAACCACCCATTTTTGTGCAGCTGCCCAATTCTGCAAAACCGGTCACATGACCCCATCAAATGCGAACCAGTGAACCCAAATAGATATTTAATATCCCCCTGTAACATTTGGGGGACTGTAGCTTACTGGGTTTATTTAATTAATCTCCACAGTAACTACTGGGGGTATTTGAATAGTACAGCTGCATCAGGTGGCGGAGCTTAGGATTCCAGGTGAAAAGCTGCCGTAATGTGGATTTGCAGTATGTATAGCTTTGGAAGGCAAAGGCCATGAAAAGGCCTGCAAGGGTTGTAGGATTGGAAGTAAAAAGAACAGGTAACTTACTATTGGCGTAGCCCAAGATCCGGGCAAAGCATTGGAGAGCAATGAGCGCGACCATTATGTCGTATGCCAGTTGGCTGGTCTGACACATGTTCCCTGGTTGCTAGAGGGGATTTCTTCAGTGACAGTCAATTGGAAAGAAAGAGAATTACCTTGGAACCGCCTCCAAAGCTGACTCCAAAAGATACTGAAGGGCAGTCAGCATGACGGTGATTCTTCTGCTTCTCACTGAAGGTGAGATTGGCTCAAGCCTGGCGTATAGCCTCTATCGCTTCTTTGTTGACAGATTCAAGCCAGGCGGTGTCCTGCGGGTGACTGCCGATTACACCGGCTACTATCCCCTCTGAATCCACCAGGGCATAGCATTTTCTAATGGAAAGGGATTAGCAAGGGCAAAAGGTAAGTATGTAGCTGCGAAGACGTACCCTGATTCAGGAACAAATTCATGTATCCTTTTGAGCCTCTAGTTCAGCTACTGAGCTCTGGGCTTGGTCAAACTCCTGCTTCTTGCCGGAATATCCTCCTGAGCTTATCTCTGTGTTGCAGTCTAATGAGAAATCTTTTGAAGGTAAGGGCTGCGTTTCAAGCAGACGCCTCTGCGCAAGCTCGGATAGTTCACACTCTTCAAGCCGGTCTCGCTGAGCTCACTCTTCCCTTCTTTTGGCTCGATTCTTTGCATCTTTTCTCCCGTTTTTCGCACTTTTAGTTTGTGTAGGACCTGTGTCAGAGTCGTCAAGCGTTATGGAGGGAGGCTGACAGTCAGGGTCGGATTTCAGGGCATGGCCGTCTGTAAACATAGATACAAATGGAGAGGCATCCCCGAGGTTGTCGAGCTGCATTGGCTGCTGGGCCTGTTCTCCATTTTCGTCGATTTTGGGGCTATCCTGAAAGTCGTCGGATGATTTCCCCTCGTCCTCGGCGCAAGCTGCTCAAAGAGGCGCTCCTTAATGTAGAAAGGCTGTTTGGGAGGCACCGCTTGAAACTCCTGCGGATCAAAGCCCTTGTCTCCCCATGGAGAAAAGGTATGGCCTGTGCAAGTCACTTAGAAGTTGGTTAGCCTGGCATAAAAAGAAAGGAAAAGGGAGGCAATGGCTCTAAGTACAAATTAAATATAGAGGAAAGACTTGAGCCTTTGCCTTGGCTCCCAAGTAGGACCCTCAGCAGAACTCAATCAGGCCAAATTGGTTCTGAAGTAGGACCTGCCTCAGAAGGAAGATAGGAAAATAAAGAGAATGGAGAGAGTAAAAGAGTGTAGTGACCCATAGATTTTGGAGCTGAGGTTGAAGTTTGGTTGCTGCCAAAAGGTTTCAAATGTGATGTTAGTCATGTGAGATGTGACATCATGCGGCAAAAGGCCCGAGACCATGATGTGCTCTATAGTACTTAGATAGGTACACTGCATGCAAATCTCCATAAGTTATCACATGTTATGGTAAAATTATGTTGAATAGATGGGAACTTTTTATTGCATAAATTTGACTCCTTATGATAAAGATATAATGAATTTATTGTAAATGGAAAAACATTTCCAATCCATTTCTTTACCATATATGATGCAACTTTGGCAAAAATTATGCTAATCTTACAGCTAAAGTATTGTAGATTTATGTTAAACAAATCCTGGTCAGTCTTTCATATCTTTACTGTAAAGGGAGGTTTCTTATATTAAATTCATACTCTAATTATGTATACTATAGCATAATATTTCTGTAAAATACAGTGAAAATATGGAAAAATTATGATATTATCAAATTTTCAAAATATCATATTTTTATCATAAGTTGTAAAACTTATGCAGATGTTATGAAGTAGATTGCATGAAATTACAGCAGCATTATGCTGAATTTTCACATTGTTGTAACATATTTGCAAAAGAACTATCCTGAACTGATTTTCAAAAGTTATCCATAACTTTTCAGCAATTATCATAAAACTTTACAGAAATAATATTAAGCCAATAAATGCATTTCTTCCGCATAACAAGTACTCAATTACATTGAAATTAGCAAGTAGGTATATTGATTTGAGTATAAGTTCTTGCCAGTATATCAAGCAGATATGATAAACCTATTTTAAAATAAAATCTTCCAATATCTATAATTTTACCATAATTGAGAAAATATACTCTGATACTACACTGAATAGCATGTAAATTTTCAGGGATATTCATGTAAAGGTTTTACAAAAAAACCAGCATAAAGTAGAATATTTATGATAAACTATTATGAGTGCATATGTTGTTTTTTTGTGAGAATACAATGGATGGTCTAAGAATAAATCTGGCAAGATTGTATAAAAGATTTGATCAAAGTAATTCTTTGTAATTTTGAAATAAAGAAAGTTAAATTATTCAAAAATTAATGAATTCTGGAAGTTAAAAAAATCAGCTTGAGAAATCATCAGACTACTATAGCATAAGTGTTGAGGATTATGATAAAATATATGAATACTCTCAAGAGTCTAAGAGTTTTCAGTATGCACAGACATCTTAGTATCAGTGCTAAATTACTTTTACATAAATGCTAGAAATTTATGAGAAAAATATTTGGGTAGAATACTAGAATCAGAACTCTTAGATGTCCTCAGTCTCAGACATCTTAGATGTCTAACAAGTCTAAGAAGTCTGAGAACTCTTAGAACTTTCAGAACTCTCAGAACTCTTAGAACTCTATAAACTTCAAGATGTCTAAGAAGTCTGAGAACTTTTAGAACTCTCAGAACTCTTAGATGTCTAAGAAATCTGAGAACTCCTAGAGGTCTAAAAATTCTGAGAACTTTTAGATGTGTAAGAAGTCTAAGAAGTCTGGGAACTCTTAGAACTTTCAGAACTCTCAGAACTCTTAGATGCCTAAGAACTCTGAGAACTCTACAAACTCTCAGACCTCTTAGACATTTAAAAGACTAAGAACATTTAAGAGTTCTTAAAGTTTGTAGACTTTTTAGACATCTAAGATGTCTGAGACTGAGGACATCTAAGAGTTCTAAGAATTCTGAGAACTCTGAGAACTCTACAAACTCTAAGATGTCTAAGAAGTTTGAGAACTCTTAGAGCTCTTAGAACTCTTAGATGTCCTCAGTCTCAGACATCTTAGATGTCTAAGAAGTCTGAGAAGTCTGAGGACTCTTAGAACTTTCAGAACTCTCAGAATTCTTAGATGTCTAAGAACTCTGAGAACTCTACAAACTCTAAGATGTCTAAGAAGTCTGAGAACTTTTAGAACTCTCAGAACTCTTAGATGTCTAAGAAATCTGAGAACTTTTAGATGTCTAAGAAGTCTAAGAACTCTCAGAACTCTCAGAACTCTTAGATGGCTAAGAAATCTGAGAACTTTTAGATGTCTAAGCAAGTCTCAGAACTCTTAGATGTCCTCAGTCTCAGACATCTTAGATGTCTAAAAAGTCTACAAACTTTAAGAACTCTTAGATGTTCTTAGTCTCTTAAATGTCGAAGAAGTCTAAGAGTTCTTAGAACTCTGAGAACTCTTAGATCTCCTCAGTCTCTTAGATGTCCAAGTCTGAGAACTCTACAAACTCTCAAAACTCTTAGATGTCCTCAGTCTGAGACATCTTAAATGTCTAAGAAGTCTCAAAACTCTCAGAACTCTTAGATGTCTAAGAAGTCTAAGAAGTCTCAGAACTCTTAGATGTTCAAAAAGTCTCAAAACTCTAAGAAATCTGAGAACTTTTAGGACTTTTAGAACTCTAAAATGTCTAAGAAGTCTGGGAAGTCTAAGAATTCTTTAATGTCTAAGAGCTCTATGAATTCTCAGAACTCTTAAATGTCCTCAGTCTTTTAGATGTCTAAGAAGTCTGAGAACTTTACAAACTCTCAAAACTCTCAGAACTCCTAGATGTCCTCAGTCACTTAGATGTCTAAGAAGTCTAAGAAGTCTCAGAACTCTTAGATGTTCAACAAGTCTCAAAACTCTAAGAACTCTTAGAGGTCTAAAAAATCTGAGAACTTTTAGGACTTTGAGAACTCTAAAATATCTAAGAAGTCTAAGAAGTCTGGGAAGTCTAAGAATTCTGGAACTGTTCTACACTTTTTTCCTTTCACATCTCAAACCAACTTTCCCAGTTTGGCTGAACAACAGCAGTACGGAGTGTATCCACACTTTGATTTCCAGGTTACGAACCTGCCCTCAAAGGATTCCACCTAGATCCTTACAGTAGCAGAAGTTGGAGTGCAACCATCATGGCAAGCTCAGCTTTGAGGCAGGCTATGTCAAATCCTGTTGGGCGTTGATGACATATGAAGGATATGGTGGTGGTAATGTCAGTGATGAGTGTTGGGAGTACAGTAGTCTCAGGGATGTTGTTTTGGAGGGTAATGTTTAGGAAGTCACTGTAGGCCTTCAATTGAACGCCAGGGGCCTTCTTATTGTGTTTCTCCTCCAGAATTTCCATCATGACTTTTGAGTCCCCCTTGGCCTCCCGAATATCCTCCCTCAATGGCTCAGAGACAGCTAGCCAAATTTTTCCACTGGATTTATCCTTTCTTGTCTCGCATAATTCCAGGTTGTTCCACTTGTCACAAGTAAGGTTGTGCTTATCTCAAGGTCTTGGGTATTGTTCAGTACCTTTTGTTGAGACCTGAACCCGTTACTATTAGGAGTCCTGCTTTTCGGGCCCATTGCCGGTATAAGGGGAGGTATTTCTCTGTTCATGATTGTTTTCCCATTTCTTTCTTATAGGCAAATCCTTTACCTTCATTGCCTTATCTTTACTTACATGCCTCATTGAAAAGCCGCCTTGGCAGGTGGCACCAATACTTTATTTATATTTTGATACTTTCATTTATTTCCCTCAGTCATTGTACACTCGTGTACTACTGAGGGTAAGCTTATTCGTCTATTTACCTGTGATCTTTGTACTGATATTAGCTTACAGATTAGCTTACTTACTAAGTTCACAGGTACTTATATTTATCAATACAGCAGTCGTTGTACACTCATGTACTACTGAGGATTAGCTTACTTACTAAGTTCACAGGTTATGGGCCCCGCCTTCCACTGAACTTAAAAAGAAAACACAAGCTGCTAGAAACTTATTGACTCAATTTAAATACCACCAAACCCAAATATGGTGAGTAGCAGAGCAATTCCACCTCCTATACCAGAGATCCCCGAAGACCAGAAGTTCAACGGGGGGGGGTACAACTCGCATGGGCACCAATAGAAAGAAAAATTAAAAACACCCTAAAAGGACAAGGTCTGATTGGGTACATAGATGGTACCATCACACTACCCCCTATAATCCCTGCTCCAAATCCACCAAACCCTGCTGCTCCTCCAAACCCCCCTACTCCCGTATACTCCTTGATTCCCTCTTACAAAGAATGGACATTCAGGAACAATCATGCAAAAGGACTAGTTGAAGTGTATGTCTTGGATCTCCTGTCCCTAGTTCCCACTGTTGACAAGATGAGTGCATACAAAGTCCTAGAGGCACTTTTCAAGGAATTTGGCCAGACAGATGAGATGAAAAAGGTCCATTCCATGTGTAGACTCCAAACTCATATTTTCCGTGACAATGAGGAAATTGATGCCTTCTTCAAAACCTTCCCCGAGTTGAGGAAGGAAGTGATTGATGCTGGGAACCTAGTGCCAGACAATGTCTTCAAGGACTTGATCGTCGCTGCGTTCCCTACAGCAACGTTTGACACAATCCTCCAAAATATCACTGCAAACCCCACAATGTTCGCAAGTTCCTCTTCAGTCATCCAACAGATTTCCTACCAGTACTCTTGAGTAAAGAATCGCCCGGATAGTGCAGTATCTGGTGACAGGCTACCCCAGGCAAATCTCATAACCGCTCTACAGACTTGTATTGAGCAACTTGAGTGCCAGGCAGGAGGGAGTAACATGCTGAGGTCAAATGGAAAGAAGTGTACTAATCCAAATTGTCTGTGGACTGGCCACCTTGCCAAGGAGTGTTTCCCGAAAAGGAGGGGGGAAGGAAGGTCAATACCCAACATGGTGGAGAGGGAAGAAGGATACTGATGTGGCCCTGGCAGTAATGAGTCCTACTCCAACTGCAAATTTGGCTGTGGTTGTCGGTGAGTTAACCTAGCACTATGCTCAAGCCTTGTCAGCATCTGCTTGCAAATCCATGATGGAGGGAGAAACTTACACTGATTCCGGCGCCACTGACCACTTCTTTCAACACTGTTCAGACTTTCTCACCTATACACCTTGTTCACGACTAGGTGGGTCTTCAGAGAAGTCGACAAGCCTTGCCATAGTGGGAACTGGAAAAGCTCAGAAGACTTTCTTGCATAACGGGAATACAGTCACGATAACCTTTGAGGAAGTGTTTCACTCTCCTACGGTTTCTTCTGACCTCATATCCATCTCTAAACTTGACGCTAAAGGTGTATCAGTTCTCTTTGGCAACGGGGTAGCCAAGTTCTACTCACCTCAAGGTATTCACTTCATGACTGGTCTTGGAGCCACAGGGCAATACCACTTGCCCGAGCGAGTTAGCTCTGCGCTGGTAGCTCAATCTCAAACCCTGAATAAACCTGTTGACCTACAAGGATGGCACAAGCGTTTTGGTCACGCTGACATGGATAATTACAAACACATTGATCTCTCCAATGTTGTCTCTCTTAGTGTTGGGGAGGGCCGGGTCGGGTCACCAAGGGTCAGGGCCAGCTAAAATTCTGACCCTGGCCCACCTAAGAGGGTCAGGGCCGGGTCGGTCGGGGTTGGGGTCTGGCCCAGGGCCACTCCTAAAAAGGAAATTCATGAAAATTAGCCCACCCCTCAGCCAAAATTGTACCACATTCCACCGCCCCAATTTGGTGCTCAGTTGCAAAGCCAGGGGGTATGGTGACAGTAAACAGGCTATGACCTTATGAAAAATAATACATAACTACATACTACTTCAATGAAAATCTTGAGCAGAATAACTTCACGATTACAGCCAATAGAACTAAGAGATAGGTACTTTCTATAGACTGATAGGTTAAGAAGAGATTTGACTGTGAATCATTGCTGATCTTGCATTTTATGCACCAGCGTGTCACAAGGTGATGGTCAGTGTATCAAATCTACAGCTCCCTGTGCTTTACTCATGGGCTAAGGTCACAGGTGACTATATACCAGGGAATTTACTAGTAGTGCAGTACTCAGGCCCTTAAAAATCAATATTCAGGAGCACCCATGCATGAGCTTCAGATTCAATCTTGGCCCAAGTTCAAGACCCAGGGCCAGGGGTCAGCAAAATCCTGACCCTGGCCCTTGACCCTCTGCAAGGGCCGGGTCGGGTTGACCCTAGCTGGGTCGGGCCGGGTCAAGGGTCACTGACCCGGCCCTCCCCATCACTAGTCTCTCTCTGCACCATCCTTGTACTACACCAATATACCTTCAAAGTTGTCTCACTCTCCTACTCAATCTCATCTGGTCCACCTGCTCCTTCATCCCCCCTCTGTGACTTTGACAAAGTCCTTGGGAATTTCTCATCTTCCCTCACTTGGTTGGACTCCAGCACATATATTAACCATATCCTCCAGAATGACCAGATGGAGAAATCATGTATTGGAAGCACCAGATGCTTGAGCACTCTGAAAAAGCTCTTCACATGGTATCTTGCATTCAGCACTCTTTGCCTTGCTTCTGCCCGAGTGTCTCTTCCCTCTTTCCTTAACCTCATTGCATTTTCTGGACTTGAGTTCCCTCCCGCTAGCAACTCAATTGACATCCTCCGCCACCATTTCTTCCATTGGCTGGAAAACAATGCCACTGGAACCTTGTCTCTAACATTGGCTCCCACTCCCTCTGATAACTTCACTGACATTGTTCAACATTGGCTGGAAAAAAACATGACTGGAAATGTAGTGGGAGCACGTTATTTAACTGTACGTGGGAAACATTGGCAGTCCATACATGCCTGGGGCATGACATCAGACTTCTTATCCTTGCTAGTTAAACTAAACATCTAAAAGTTCTTAGAGTTCTCAAGTTCTCAGGGTTCTAATAGTAAGAGTTCTCAGACTTCCTACTTATCTGAGAACTCTTAGATGTCTAAGAAGTTGGGTTCTTAGAGTTCTCAGAGTTCTTTGATTTCCTAGACTGTTAAGGATGGACATGAGTCCAATTCCTAAGGTGACCCGCTGATTTGACAAGTGGAAATACATCAGGAAAATACCCCCCCTACTTGGGTGAGCTTAAGGATGCTGGGGCTCCTCTGGTGGCCTGAATGCCTTTAAGTTTGTCAAGATGCTTGAGCTACTAGAGACTGAGTTCACAAGGTTGATTTCACTCAGGTTGATCCCAAGCTCACTCAAGTCACTCAAGTCTCACCCAGGTTCATCAGGTTCACCTGGGTGGCCTTCTAAAGCTGCCCAGGTAGACTTCAACTCCACTCCAGGTAAGCTAAAAGCATTCTCCAGTACACCTCAAGCCCACCCAAGGCTATGTTAAGTTTTCTCAAGTACACTTGAAGTATCTTTAACTCTGCCCCCAGCTTATCTTGGGTTTGCCTCAGCCAATGATAAGTCAGCTCAAGCTTATTAGAAGTTTGCTCCAGCATGTTTGAAGTGCAACTAAAGTATACTACAAGTGCACCTAGACATTCAAAAGTCCACTCTAAGCCAACTTTAAGTTATGCTTATGCACACCTGATACTAGATTTTGACAAGGATTTTGATTTTGAATGATCAATCAATAATAAATCAAATCAAATGATTGTATTGCTGCATCAAATACTCTACCTAGCTACCAAAATTAAACCACAGGACTGATTAAAGCTAAGGATTACACTACCACCAATAAATATAAAGAAATAAAAGAGAGCAACAGATAGTAACAAAAAGAGAAACAGATTAATTAAAGAGAGTGAATGCAAAGGCAGAAGCCAGAGTTGTTGGGTATCTGAGACAAGATAAAAGTCCTTTAAGAGCAAGGGGACGACTGAGGAGGAGATGATGATGGGAGAGGAGATGAATCCCTAATTGCATCAGCTTCAAGACCTTTGACATCAACTTCAGTAAGGTCATCAGCTTCAACGTCAAGCAAAAACTCCTTGTTTGATTGTGTGCTGCAACTATGTTAAGACTGTTGGTTGTTATAATCAGATAAATACTCACAGTATAAGCTTATACAAGCTCGTTGCAAAGTTGTTGGACCAGATGGGAGCTTCATTTGCGATCCCATTGAACGAAGATAGATGGAAACAATAACTATAGAAGCAATTAATATTGATACATGAAGATATTTGCCTTGACTTACCGAGCTCTAGCTGTATTGGAGAATTCAACATGTCGATAAACACCTTCAGCATACTCAGACAGAGCATGTTCAATCTATAAATACATGAATTAATTGTAACAAGAGAACAAAACATACACTTACAAAGGTAATCATGAGCGCAACAGTGGGGGAGCAATCTTTCTAGCGTTGACAATTTCTTGAAAGATTTCAATATTTGTGCCACCTCTAGTTGCGAAAACCTCAAGGCGAAGTATATGGGCAACCCCCTCACAACCAAAAGGAAGCTTTGTGTTGTAAGTTTTGTTCTAAACAACAAAAATTAGAGAGCAAAAATGGTTCAACAATTTCTTACCTGGATATCAACTTCCCCATACTTATAATGGCCATCTTTCAGTAGCCATGCAATGAGCTCCTTTACCTCAGTAGACTTCATTTTTCCAGGAATACCAAAGCAACTGGGTACCCAATCCCTAGCCTTAGCCATGCAGTTAGTGAAGAAGCCACTTCAGGCATAACCCATCTATTGTATACAGTAAAGAAGTTGACAAAAATTATAAAATTGAAAGGACTTACAAATTGAACCAGTTCTTGCTGGGTATCAACACTAGTGAGAACATGGGTGAATACTGCAAGCATGTCACCCTCTCCCTTGTACTCATGTGCTAAGTCTTGCAAGATGTCCATGTTGTATGAGTGCTTGTCTGTCGGAAATGGCTGATCTGTGGCTGTTGCTTTTCAGTTCATCTTCTTGCCTAGGATAGCAAGACGGCGAGTTCTCAGTGTGAAGTGCTTCTCTGTTATTTTACCCCCTCTACGACAACCCGGTGGTGTAACTAAACTGGACGACAGACTCAAACGGGAGCAAGAGCTAGGGGGAGAGGTGGATGAACGTAGATGATCACGGATACGTTCCATCAGCTTCTTCAAAGGCGTCGAAGGTGGTGAGGAGGAGACTTGGATCTAAGATAGGCATAGTGGCATGTATAAGCAGCAAACAGGAACTATGAAAGGAAAATATAACTTACTTCATTGGATGGCGAGTCCACGTCCATGTCGACGTCATCTTGGGCAGTGCCCACGGCGCTCTCTCCATTGTCATTTTTGTGCCCGGGCTCTTCATCAGAGCCAGCGTCTAGAGGCGTAGAGGGTCGTGAGCTGAGCTTGACCGCAGAAAAACACATGCGTACATCCAAATGCGTCATTAAAAAGAAGGGCATCTGGGTCCTCGTCAAGAGATGCATCCAGGTCTTGGTCCTCCTCACCACCTTGATCCTCGTCGTCAAGAGAAGGAGCAGGGGTCTGATCATGACCATCAAGGACTTGGCTGTCAGCGGCGGCGGCGTTGTCGTCTTCTTCATCAGTTGAAGTTGGGTTCTTAGAGTTCTCAGAGTTCTTTGATTTCCTAGACTGTTAAGGATGGACATGAGTCCAATTCCTAAGGTGACCCGCTGATTTGACAAGTGGAAATAGTACCTGTCTGACCCAAATCTACCAGATCTGGGTACCTGTTCCCAAGGGTCTGGGTCATTTACAGATCATTCTTTGGGGACTTCCAGACCTTATACTAAAGTACTATTTCAGTACAAATACCTGCAGATTGACCTACATGACCTGGATCTGGCGGATGGGTGTAAGGATCTAGGCGGAATCCTTTGGGCGCAGGTTACAAACCTGGAAACCAAGACATCTAAGAGTAGAGTTTTGAGAGTTTTAAGAGTTCTTAGATGTCTAAGAAGTCAAGTTTGTAGAGCTTTCAGAGTTCTCAGAGTTCTTTGACTTCTTAGGCATCTAAGAGTAGAGATCTGAGAGTCCTTGAGTTTTGAGAATTCTCAAATTTCTTCAACTTCTTAAACATCTAAGAGTAGAGTTCTGAGAGTTCTAAGAAATAGTAAGAGTTCTCAGACTTCTTAGACATCTGAGAGTTCTGAGTGTTCTTAGACTTCTTAGACATCTAAAAGTTAGAGATGGGCATGAGTCTGGATCCAGGTCAACCTAGATCCACCACATGGGTATCTGGAGCAAAAAATCCAGACCTGTGATTGACCTGGATCCATGGTACAAGGGTACCTGGATTCATGCAGGTCAATCTGCAGGTATTTGTATCTAATATATTATTTGCAAGGTCTGGAAATCCTCAAAGGATGACTTGTGACTGACCCGGACTAGTGGAAATGGGTACCTGGATCTGGTGGATCCAGCTCAGACAGGTATTCTCACAGGTCAAATCTGTGGATCACCTGTAAGGAACTGGACTCATATCCATCCTTACTAAGAGTTCTTAGAGCTTTCAGACTTTTTAGACATCTAAGATGTCTGAGACTGAGGACATCTAAGAGTTCTGGGAGTTCTTAGACCTCTCAGACTTCTTAGACTTCTTAGATGTCTGAGACTGAGGACATTTAAGAGTTCTGAGAGTTCACAGACTTCTCAGACATCCAAGAGTTCTTAGAGTTCTCAGACTTCTTAGATTTCTTAGACATTTAAGAGTTCTTAGAGTTCTCAGACTTCTTAAACTTCTTAGACATCTAAGAGTTAGACTGAGGACATTTAAGAGTTTTGAGAGTTCTTAGACCTCTCAGACTTTTTAGACATCTAAGGGATCTGAAAGTTCTTAGAGTTCTCAGACTTCTTAGACTTCCTAGACATCTAGAGTTCTAAGAGTTCTCAGACTTCTTAGACATCTAAGAGTTCTCAGACATCCTAGATATCTAAGAGTTTTGAGAGTTCTTAGACCTCTCAGACTTCGTAGACATCTAAGGGATTGAGGTGTTATGACCCGGATCTAAATCCTATACACCCAATCTTTTTTCTTCTGTAACCAACTATGAACACCATCATTAATACTTCTACTTAACATTTTACATTCATTAGTTATTCAACACCATTTGGGTTAATGCTGCACACATTCTTCCAGAACACCAGAATGATCTTTAACAGTCACTGCACAGTCTGCACAGTCATGACCTCATTCTAGCTCCACAACTATGATGTCATCTTGCTACTCCACAATCATGATGTCATTCCATTGGTCCGCAGTTATGATATCACATCACTGCTCCACAGCTATGACATCATTGCATAGCCTCTTTACATCAATGACTCAATATCAGTCATTGCACAGCCAGATATCTGAGTCAACTACGGTTCCGCATACATGACTCAATATTAGTCATTGCACAGCATTACATAGTCAGACTGACTCATCCGCAGTATTTCCGCAGTTATGACTCAAATCTAGTCATTCCGCAGCATTTCCTAACTAGTACACATTGCACAGTATATAAGTAGTCTAGATTTACCAATGTACGTTAGACGTATTATTTTTCTTAAATCCAAACCCCCACTTGTTTGCTGTTATCACTTGTGTGAATCACCAGACCAACTCATTGTATCTTGTTGAGCTATCTCCAAGCTACAATACACATTTATACATCTTGTTGAGCTAACTCCAAGTTGTATCCACTAATATTCACCTGTTGAGCTATCTCCTAGTGAATACTTCTTTAATTGCCACTTGTTGAGCTATCTCCGAGTTGCAACTTCCTATTACTTGTTGAGCTATCTCCGAGTATTAGACATCACACTCACTATTACTTGTTGAGCTATCTCCGAGTATTAGACACCATACTCACTACTACTTGTCGAGCCATCTCCGAGTATTAGTTCTGATTCATATTACTGCTTGTCGAGCCATCTCCGAGGGTAATCTTATTATTATTTGTCGAGCTATCTCCAAATAATAACTTCTGTGAGTTTTGTATTACAAACTAGTTACTAACTTTACTTGAGCCTAGTTGTTTGAGTATATATTTTTTGCCTAGCGGTTTCAACGAACGGAAAGGCTTGCTCTATAATCTCATTAATTTCTCTTATCATTTTTACTGCCGAGTTACGTACTGTGAAGGTTTGGACGAGACTATTGATCGAGTCATAACATGAGGACATCTAAGAGTTCTTAGAGTTCTCAGACTTCTTGGACTTCTTAGACATCTAAGAGTTTTGAGAGTTCTAAGAGTTCTCAGACTTCTAAGAGTTCTCAGACTTCTTAGACTTCTTAGACATCTAAGGGTTCTTAGAGTTCTCAGACTTCTTAAACTTCTTAGACATCTAAGAGTTCTCAGAGTTCTAAGAGTTCTCAGACTTCTTAGACAGTTCTTAGATGTCTAAGAGTTCTGATTCTACTCAAATATTTTTCTCATAAGCATTTATGTAAAAGTAATTTAGCACTGATACTAAGATGTCTGTGCATACTGAAAAGTTGAAAACTCTCAGACTCTTGAGAGTATTCATATATTTTATCATAACTCCTTAACACTTATGCTATAGTAGTCTGATGATTTCTCAAGCTGATTTTTTAAACTTCCAGAATTCATTAATTTTTGAATAATTTACTCCCTTTATTTTAAGATTACAAAGAATTACTTTGATCAAATCTTTTATACAATCTTGCCAGATTTATGCTTAGACTATTCATTGTATTCTCACAAAAAAACAACATATGCACTCATAATAGTTTATCATAAATATTCTACTTTATGCTGATTTTCTTGTAAAACCTTTACATGAATATCCCTGAAAATCTACATGCTATACAGTGTGGTAACAGAGTATATTTTCTCAATTATAGTAAAATTATAGATACTGGAGGATTTTATTTTAAAATAGGTTTATCATATCTGCTTGATATACTGGCAAGAACTTATACTCAAATCAATATACCTACTTGCTAATTTCATTGTAATTGAGTACTTATTATGCTGAAGAAATGCATTTATTGGCTTAATATTATTTCTGTAAAGTTTTACCATAATTCCTGAAAAGTTATGTATAACTTTTGAGAATAGGTTCAGGATAGTTCTTTTGTAAATATGTCACAACAATATGAAAATTCAGCATAATGCTGCTGTAATTTCATGCAATCTACTTCATAACATCTGCATAAGTTTTACAACTTATGATAAAAATATGATACCTTGAAAATTTGACATTATCATAATTTTTCCATATTTTCACTGTATTTTACCAAAATATTATGCTATAGTATACATAATTAGAGTATGAATTTAATATAAGAACCCTCCCTTTACAGTAAAGATATGAAAGACTGACCAGGATTTCTTTAACATAAATCTACAATACTTTAGCTGTAAGATTAGCATATTTTTTGCCAAAGTTGCATCATATATGGTAAAGAAATGGATTGGAAATGTTTTTCCATCTACAATAAATTCATTATATCTTTATCATAAGGAGTCAAATTTATGCAATAAAAAGTTCCCATCTATTCAACATAATTTTACCATAACATGTGATAACTTATGGAGATTTGCATGCAGTGGTATGCCTTTTGCCGCAGTCAAACCCAAAAAAGCCTGTGGCCATCCTACAATTTGGCTTGAAGACGAGATTTTGTTTCTTGAGCCTTAGGCTTAGTCCAGTAACTTTTCTGCACTGGATTTTTCACCCTGGATTTTCGAATAAGACCACATGACGTGATCCTGACTAGACCATAACGTAGTGATTGATGTGACTAATTGTGACAATTGAATCGATCGCGTGTGCTTTTCGTCCCCTTATCTTTCTTTAACTCGAACACCATTGACACTTGCCGTGGTGCTTCCAATATTCAATACACTACCTTGTACACATACTACACACTCGTTTACACCTTCTTTAATGACCAATGCATCCTGGACTGAGGCCAATGAAGCCAAACTTGTCAATTATGTCTGGGATCATTGTGCAGAGCTGGGAGATGGGGGAAATCTGGTAAAATCTATCACCAATGGTGCTGCTGTAGAGTTAGCAAAGTCTCCGCCTACTAAGGGTGGTCCCAAGACTGCAGGCTCTTGCACAACAAAGTGGAAAAAGGAACAAAACAGGCATTCTTATCAATAGATTAATATAACTAATTGATCATTGATTAGCTGAAGAAGCTCTGTGAAGCCATTGCAGCCGTCAAGAGCCATACATACGTTGGAGCTTCTGGCTGGAACTATGATGATGAACTTGGTTTTTCAGTCAATCCTGGCAATGCAGACACTTGGGTGACTTTTGTTGCTGCTCATCCGATCTTCACTCCCTTTGCCAACAAGGGATGGTCGCATTATGAAAAGATGTCAGAGATGGTACCAAAGATTGCGAGAGGATTGCACGTTATCAATATAGCCAGCTCTCAGTTCACCACTGCAGCATCTCAGTCCTCCATTCAGCCATCTCAGTCCTTTGATTTTGAGGATGAAGACCTCCAGGTTCCGCAGCCTATTGAGGGTCCAGCCTCCCCTCAAGGTGATTCTGATGTCATGGGAGACTCCCAGGTGTCTCAGCCCGAGATGTCCCAGGTTCCTTCTAATGATAAAGAACATGCTCAGCCGGTAACATCACCTTAGCTCTTGAGATTGAACTTCATCTTACAATTATTTTTAGAGCACAGCAAAGACCCCAGCCAAACGAGCCATTGGAAAACAAGCTTCCGATGATGACTTGGAGACGCCTAGTAATAAAAAGGCGCGTCGTACTGCTTCCGATGTGCTTTTTGATTTGTCGGCATCCACTCGTCATGTTGGAGATGCGTTGAAGGATTTTCTGGGACCTCGTGTTGAACCATCACCAGAGCATCGTAAATATGCATCATTGATGCTCAAGGATGATGATAAGCTCACGCAACATGAGAAAGTATCTCTTCATCTTCTCTTCTCAAGGAGTACTGTTGCAGCAGACTCGTATCGCAATGCGGAGGATTGGATTAGAGATGATATTGCTCAGAGCTTGCTGGAGGATGTTGTTCCCTTTTAATGGTCATTTTTCATTATATAATATCCACTGTTTAATCGTAACTTTAATCGAGTTCAGCCGTTGGCACCTGCTCATCAACTTCCATGTCTGAATCCTCTCCGCCTCTTTCTGCAAGTACATGCTGATAGTCCTCCCACATGCTCTGTGCAATCTGATCTCGGAAGGATTCTGCACGACGTTTCTCAGCATTTGTGATGCGTTCTCTTGCCACCAGCCGGCCAAAGTCAATCTCCTCTGCTCTTCTAATAAAGTTGTGGAGGGCAGCAAGTGCAGGAGGAATACGGGCTTGAATAGACATACTGAAGTGAGGAGGCCTAGTAAGAATTACCCAACATTTCTTCATAACTCCAAAGGTGCGCTCGACAATATTGCGTGCTGATGCATGATGTAGATTGTACAGCTCTTTGCATTGGCTGGGCTGTAATTAATGATCAGTTGAGATATAAAGTCTAGAATTGGTAGGCATACCGCTGATTGGACCGTCCCCACTCTGCCAAATGGTAGCGGACATTCCGGTATGGTACAAGAAGTGAGTCGCAGATACCAAACCCGGCATCAGCAAGATAGTGTCGGCCATCAGGAATTGGAAAGTCTTTCATCCTGGCTTTACTGTACATGTTGGAATCTGCAGCACAGCCATCCCACCCACTGACAAAGAACAGGAACTGCATGTCCATTGAGACAACAGCAAGGCAATTTTGTGTCACCCCTCCTTTGCGGTTCCTTGCAAGTTGAAGATCTGCAACTGAAGGACAGCAATTTATGTGGGTTCCATCCATGGCACCAAGGACACTGTCAAAGAATGGAGTCCACTTAGGCTGCCTTTGAATCTCCTTGGGGACAAGAGATCCAACAACAGGAGGCTTAACCCAACGACTGTAGAACTGGGGACTGGCAAGAGATGAAAGGATTTTTTGGAAGTGGCTGGATCAAGAATGAGTCCCAATAATCTACACATGCCACAGATTACTTACCTTGATATTGTGGTACCTGTGTGTTGAAACCGCTCACCAACATGATGCACACTGAGGCCTGTTCTGCACATATACAAAAACATAGCAAGTGACTCTTCCAAAGTTATAAACTTGGAGTCTTCTGCCCCAAGCAGCCTAAGCTCAAGGCATAGCGCCCAAAAGACATGATTATGTGTGGCAAGTTCAGTGTGAATACGATCTGGATGCCCATGCAATAGTTCAAGCAACCATCCATACCCTGTGAGGCTTGAATTATGATATTCAAGCTTCCCATAGTATGGAGAAATGGCTGAGCCCACTCCAAGGTTAATATAGCATAAAACCGTGGCTACTACAATGACCACAAGCTTTTGTCGCTTCTCAAGCTCAGTATTGGGCCTCATGAAGGTTATCAAGATAATTAGGGTGACAAGGAGCGCCCGGAAACGCCAAGGAGCGCCGAGCATGACAAAATGATTAAATTTGAGGCCATCAAGGCAGCTGAGGATGTGGTCGTTTGGTCATCCTTTTTCTTTTCTTCAGCAATAAGCCGCCTTACCTCTCTCACTAGTGCTCGGCAGCAATTTGTGGGTGTTGCGCAGTGATATGCCGACTCTGGGCTATGCATAAAATGCTACAATGAAGCTGAATACCTCACACCAACACCAACACACACCAAAGACTAACATGAGTTCAAGGGGGTTATCATTGAACAAGTCAGAATTCTTATTGCAATTACATACATCTGCTTCATAATTACAGGTGTGTGATAGTTTTTCTCTCTCGACTCGGGCATGCTTTAATCTTTATCTTTCAATTGCCTGAACTTAGACTTTACACTAAAAGTACAATTGACGGAGAGAGTATGCGCTACTCACAACACTCTCACTGCTATTAACTTTCTGGAGCATAAGGTAGTAGCTGAGGACTTTGGTTTTCTTTCTTTATACTTTCTTATTTCATTTAAATTGTACTCTTGTTTAATGTGCACTTGTCACTAGAAGACACAAACCAACCACACCAACCCTGTAACAGGAATGGGAGGAGGAAAGTGCTTCTTTTTATTTCATGGGGGACACCTTCTTATATACTGTATCTCAATATCACAGTGTAAAATACACCATACAAGTTGTGTGGGAGTACATATGCTCTTGTTAACACTGCGGCATGATCTCGGAATGATCCCGGAACCTCGGCACATCAATCTCCTCGGGGTCGGGGATGTATTAATCTCCTCACATCATTTTCTGATGGGAAGTCCTGTTTAGACCGTTTAATGTTGATACTTGTTCCTTCTGTCTAGTAGTCTTCTAGTTGCAATAGGATACCTTTGGATCACTTCAATAGTCTGAATATAAGTCATATTTGTGGTGGGTTTCAGTATTCTTTGCACTATCATTGATTACAACTGTGTTCTGTTGCCGAGACTCAGTTTTGATGTCATCAACAATTAACATCTGTGTCTTTTAATGATGCCGCGCAGTAGCGGCAGATTCTAGAATACTTTGTGCAGTGCATATGTCTAATACAGCATGTCTTGGTGCCGAAAACACGCATATACTGCATGTTTATGCCCAAACAATTCTGAGCTGTATCAGCAGCCGCTTGCGGAAAAGTGGTCCAAGGCTTTGCGCGGAAAGGTTGTCATTTCCATTTTTGACATCGAGGATGTGCCAGGCAGAGACAAACCCCTTGGATACATGCAAATGTGAGTTTTTTAATCTACTTTTGGGTCGTAACCGCTAAGGCTTTCTATAGAGTTAGTGCCGGGCTTGTAGAAGGAGAAAAGTTTGAGCAATGGGACCCAGTGGCTTTTAAGGACCAATACTCGAAGGCTTTAGTTTCAGTCACCAAAAAAGGCTATGAGTTGAAGAAAGGCCAGTATGTTACGTTTGCAGCTTTGAGGATCGTCTGATCTTGGCCACAGTGCACGGTGATGACTCTAACCGGTCCTCTTCCATTTCTCTTGGCCCCAGTGGGCAGCCTGCTCCAGTTTTGATGGCCTCCCCTGCAGGTGTTGACCCTGCCAAGAGTGAGCTACTTGAAGATTCTGAAGGTGCCCCTATACCTGGAAACAAGGGTTCTCCTATTTCACCTACTTTGCTCCACCAGTTCCCTCCTTCTCCTACTTTGCCTCACCCGGTCTCTCCTACTTTGCCTTGCCCAGTCTCTCCTACTTTGCCTCGCCCAGCCTCTCCTGCTTTGCCTGCTTCACCTCACCAGGGCTCTCGTACCCCAGCTTCCCACCCGCCCTTGCCTATTTCTTCCATCTGTGCGCCCTCTCCCGTTCAAGATGGAGAACAACATTTTACAGAACAAGGCGATTTTTGCCAAACTAGCAAAGGAGCTGGGCCCGGATCCTCTATTTCCACCCTCCAAGTACAAGCCCAAGCCTGCTCAAAGAGTCAAGTCTATTAGAGCCCTCCTCTCGCCAACTTCGAAGCAGGAAAGGCAGAGTCACTGCGTCTAAAGTTGCCACCGGTGACATTGTCACTTTCAACGGGCTAATGATCAGTGGGAGGATGCTCTGGTTGGACATGGCTGGTTCTCAGGTTCTTGACGCCATCTCCAATGCTGGCCTAGCCTTTGCAGTGAGGAAATGGATGGAGCTGGAGATCCTTTATGGCCCAACCGCCTCCTCCACTTCTCTGCCTACCAAAGGACAACCCCCTCTCTTGGTTCCTGGGTGAAGCATGGCCGTGAGCACAGCTATGAGCCTGACGTTGGTAGTGCCCAAATTTTTGGGAGCTCCATTATTTGGGTATTTATGTGTAGGTATGTGAAAGGTTCTATAAAACAACCTAACAAAAACACTACCGGCCTAACCAGACTATCAATGTATAAGGGAGCGAGGGCGGGTTGTCAAAGATTCCCTGAGGGAAAGTCTTATAGTATCAGATGTACATGCGCGATTGCTCCAGGCTCAAGACTGTAGTGCTAACGTGGGTAACTAAGCTTAGACAACTCTGAGAACTAAGTCGAGAGAAGCCTAGTTGGGTGTACAAGTGTACAAGGGAGCCAAATGTGTGTGTCCAAATCAAATAACCAAAACCAAAACCAATACAACAAAACTAAGATTCTCCTAGGCAAACTCTGGCTCTAGCTAGAATAGTAACTTCAAGGTTTGTCAACAACCCTAGGCAAACTCTGGCACTAGCTGCTGTGACGCCGTAAAGTCCCTGACCAAACTCTGGGCCAAGCTACAATATTGTGAGTGAACTTAATCACTAGGACTTTGTACCACAATCTTAGTGGCTTGTCTAACTTTGTGAAGAAGTCAACTAAGGAACCCTCACTCTGTAGCCAAATAATTCCTTACTAGAAACCGTCCCCTCTAAGGAAGCAACTAGATTTAGGTTGATCAGGAGTTTGAGGGAACTCTACACCCTTAAATTCGATCAAGATATAAATGGGTTTGCGAAGCACATGAAGTTAATTACTTTCTTAAGATAACCAAGTCAGGAGGCGTCACGCTACTAATCCCAAGGGGATGTTCTATGGAGCACTGGTCTTAGCAGTCAAGTCGAGGGCAAGAAACTTCCTGAGAGAATGCTGGTCCCCTACACTTCCTAAATAGATGCCCAGTTACGGTGTCTGATTGACTCGGTACTTTAATACCAGGAGGATTTAAGGGACAGACAAGCTCTAGCAGTGAAGAGACTCAGATGGAGTATTATGCCTACCGTTTACAACAACGCCCTGCTGAATATGAGTCCAACCATTTGTTTCGAGCATCAAATTTGTACCAGTAGTTTGTAGTTGATGGTTGGGCCCAAACTGATCAGTCATGTTTAGCTTACCACAAGCATAATCAGTCTAAGCTGCGGGCAGAGCTGTATGGTGGATTAGTAGATGCTATCAATACTGGGGATGTGAATCTTGAAAATATTGGAACAATGACAACACTTCCATTTTCTTATATTGGTGGTTCAAGACATATGTATGAGCTTTATCAAGACTCCATGGCTCTGGCCTGACATTTTGGGAAGCCTGATCTGTTTCTCACTGTTACAGCAGATCCTAATGCACAAGAAATAAAGGATGCTCTTCTACCAGGACAAACATCCAAAGATAGACCGGATTTGGTTGCTAGAGTATTTCGTGAAAAAGTTAGGAAGCTTCTGAATTTGATAGATGAGGGCTGTTTTGGAAAGTGTGTAGGCTGAGTGTATACAATTGAATTTCAAAAGAGAGGATTGCCACACATTCATATCCTTATTTTTTTACATCATGATAGCAGGCTAGAGGAGGCACATCAAATTGACCATGCAATTTCTGCACAGCTTCCTGGTCCTGTTACTCAGCCAAAACTATTCCGTTTAGTTGAAAAACTTATGATCCATGGTCCATGTGGTGATCTCAATCCCAATGCATCCTGTATGAAAGATGGAAAATGTTCCAAAAAATTTCCAAAAACTTTTCAAGAGGATACAGTTCTGGCTGAAAATGGATATACACTCTATGCCCGCCCCAATAATGGACGTACATGCATCAAAAAAGTTAATGGAGTTGAAATTGTTCTGGATAATACCTGGGTGGTTCCTTATAGTCCCTGGCTTCTGATGGAGATGGAAGTTCATAGTAATCTTGAATGCTGCATCTCAATCCAGTCATTCAAATACATACACAAGTATATCTACAAAGGCCATGATCGGATTACAATGGCCATTGGACAGAGCAAAGATGAGATTCAGCAATTCCTTGATGCATGCTATGTGTCAACCTCAGAAGCAGTTTGGAGATTGCTACATTATGACATGCACAAAGAAATACCTAACATAGTACGGCTTCCAGTGCATACAGAGCTGGAAAATATCATGTTTTCAATCCTGAAACTGTTACTCCTGAAGATATTTTACAAAATGCCAAGCTTTCTAAGCTAGAAGCTTACTTTGAAGCAAACAGAGTAGAAAGAGATTATGCATTAGAACATCCAGAGGATGCATCAGATTTAGCACGTTCCCATTTGTATCAAGAGTTTCCAAGATAGTTTGTCTTCAAAAAAGAGACAGGCAAATGGAAAGTCCGGCAGCGAGGTGGTGCTGCAGTAGGACAAATGTACTTCATACCTCCTGCTGCTGGAGAGAGGTTCTATGTGCGGTTGCTTCTTACTGTTCATCGAGGAGCGACATCATTTGCAGATCTTAAGACTTATAATGAAATAGAATGTGCAACATTCCAGGAGGCATGTTTTCAAAAGAGGTCTTTTGCAAGATGATAAAGAATGGAAAGAATGCTTAAATGATGCAAGACATATGCAATCGGGCCGTCAGCTGCATTCACTTTTTGCAACAATACTAAAAGACTGGGTAATGCCCAGATTGGTATTACCACTGGCCGGTAATACCGGATTGGTAATACCGGGGTCGGTAAATGCCCGGTACTGCCTGCCCCTTGGGGTCAACTTTTGGTGAAAAGTTGGCCCTAACTTGGGACAAAGTAAGGGGTGACTGAAGTGCAACCTTTATGATGTATCCAGTTGTTGACTTCCCATTGTCTTTGTTGCCACCCAAGTCTGCATCACCAATAGCTGTGATCAGATTGGGGGCATCAGGATCTGGCCCTAGTTCCAACTCATAGTCAAGAGCTCCTTTCAAGTAACGCCACAAATCCTTAACAGCAATCCAATGAGCGTATCCAGGATTAGAGTTGAAACGAGTCAAGACACCACAGGCATAAGCTGTGTCAACACGAAGGATCATGGCCAGATACAATAGGGAGCCAACAGCCAACATGTAGGGAAATTGATCATCTCTTCTTTCTCCTCTGGTGTTTGGGGGCAGTCCACTTTAGAGAGTGTCACAGTGGGATTCATGGGAGTAGCCACAGGCTTGGAATCAGTCATGCCAAATTCGTTGAGTTTACGGAGGATGTATTGCTGGGCATTAAGATATAGTTTTTGATTCTGGCGGTCTCGTCTGATTCCCATGCCAAGTAAGAAGTCAGTACTGCCCAAGTCACGGAGTTTAAGTTCTTTCTGTAGATCATGCACAAATTGATCTATAACACCAGAGTCTTTACAAGCAAGAGTGATATCATCTACCCAAACTGGAACAATCACTTTAAGGTTACCGCGTTTAAATAGATAAACACATGGATCAGACTCCAGGCGGTTGAAGCCCAACTTGGCTAACACACCACAGAGTTTCTCACTCCAAAGACGGGGCAACTGCTTTAACCCATAAAGGGACTTGTTTAGCCTGCAAACTTTCTCTGGTCCACCTTGCTTGAAACCCTCCGGCTGTCTCATGTAGATAGATGTGTCAATGTTAAAATTAATAAATGCATGTGAGATGTCAACAGAGCAAAGCTCCATATCATCAATAGTAGCAAGAGCAAGGACAATGCGTAATGAGGACCAGCGGAGAGTTGAAGCATAGGTTTTGAGATAATCAAATCCAGGTCTTTGGCTGAAGCCATTAGCACACAAGCGTGCTTTGAAGTGTTCAATAGAGCCATCAGCCTGGCGCTTAATATGGTATACCCAAGTTGACCCAATTGCTTTACAATATCCCAAGTCTGGTTTGCTAGATGAGCAGCAATCTCATCATCCATTGCTTCTTCCCACTTAAAGGCTTCTGGACTGCACATAGTGTCTCAATAATTTGGAGGTTCTACACCGCTAGCAGCATGTCCATGTTCCTCTACATCTCCATTGTATTCATCAGAGTTAGCAGGCTCATTATGGGCATTGCCCTTAGAAGCAGGTTTGACTTCCCACCATCTACCAGGAGGTTTACAAGCACGCACAGGGCGACGTACAGCAATGGGTTGCTCATCAGATTCATCCTTGTCAGTCACAGGTATTTGGGGCTCTGGAGTGGGAGCAAGAGCAGGAGGTGCATTAAGGGGAGGCACATCATCTTCATCAGCAGAGGTGGGTTCAGAGTCCAATTCATCAGATAAAGCTCACTCTTCTTTTTGAGTAGTGCAACTGCTCTGAAGCATGATTTGTCGCATATAAAGGGGATCCAATAGTGGTAGCCAGAAGGCGAAACAACACCAGTATCATGTACATCCATATGAACAAGTTCTAGAACTTCACCAGCACGAGTATCACTGCTAGGAAACGGATTGGCATGCATCTTTCCACCAAGACATGGTTCACATACTGGGTCTGGCTTTGCACTAGAATCGAGTTTAAAACCCTCAACCATACCATTTCTAGACAGCTTGCTAACATCACTCAGATTGTAGTGAAAGAAGCGTCAATGCCACAGCTCAAGGTCAGGAGGTAGAGTTGAACCAATGTTTGCAAACTCAGCTACTGTACTAATAGTGTGTCCATTAAGGTAACCAACCGATTTATTATTAACTGATGCAGTGAACAGGACAGAACCATTAAGTGAGAACTCCATAGTATCTCTAAGAATTTGTACAGTAAAACCTTTATGCTTGGTCAAGTAAAGAACTGAGAGGAGATTGTTATTAAGAGCTGGTACATGTAAAACTCAAGAAAATAAAACTTGTCTAACTTCTTTGCCATCAACAATAGGAGTAAATAAAATGTTGCCCATCCCCTCTGAATACACTACATTCTGATCTGCAAGACGAATAGCCACTCTGTGAGGAGTGTAGTTTCGAATCCAGTGTTTTTGAGGTGTCATATGAGAAGTGGCACCTGTGTCTGTATTCCATTCCAAAGTATCAGCAAAATGTGAAGAAGATAGTCCATTAAGAGTACTTGCACTAGCAGAGCCAGCATTTTCCGAAATTCCTTCAGACTCCTCCACATCTGTAACCTTGGCCTTATTGGCCTTGATGCCTTTTTTCTTGTTGTAAGGATTGCTTGGACAATCCTCAGGCCAGTGGAGCACCTTTGCCCCACAATGGCTGCAGAAGTTTTTAGGATCTCCATTCCTAACAGGGGGATATCTACTATTGCCACCCTTTTTCTTCTGTTGTGCAGCCTGTGCTGCCTGTGCTTGATTGACAGACTGCTCAGCATGAGCTTGATTCTGCTTTTTAGCAAGGAAAGCAGCAAGAATCATGTCTTTGTCTAGATTGTCCTGCATAAGCAGGTTGGATGATAGATGTTTATACTCCTCAGGGAGTGCACGAATGAGAGCCATAGATTGAAGCTCAGAGTCAAGTGAGTCCAATGTAAAGCCAGTGGATCCAGAGACAATAGGAGCAACAGTGGGTCGAAGATTTTGAATGTCAACCATAGCAGCTTCCACTCTAGAGGCCATGTCCATGAGATATTCATCAGCCAGCTTTGTGATAGTGAAAAGTGCATTGTAGGCATTAAACCTAGCACCAGGCTTCTTTGACACATGCTGCTTCTCTAGAATGCTCCACTTAGCAATGGGATCCTCTTGGTATGCCTTAATGGGCACCTGCTGAGGTGAGCTGACAACAAGAAAAATCAAGCCAGCAGCCTTTTCAGCTTTAATTTCCCACTTGTCCAACAGACCTGGATCTGAGGGCTTAGCCTCTTTGCCAGATACTAGTCTCCATAGACCTTGAGACATCAGAGATGCCTTCACATTACCAACCCAATCATTGTAGTTGACCTTGGTAAGAACTTTGAAAGATGGGTTGGAAGTGGTAGAAGTGAAAGACATAGTGATAATAGCCAACTGAGCCAATTGATAGTGTAGAAAGACAACAATAGTATAGAACTATTGAGGAGCGCACAAGTAAAGAGGTAACAAGAACACAACAACAAAATGCACAGTTAGAACACGGGGCCCATAACCTGTTGAAGGGAACTGCACTTGTTGAAGTTAAACACACTGGAGCGCCCTTCAGCTAACCCAAGCAGTGTGATACCCGTCTTAGTACAGTGTTGTTATGCTCAGTATAATGACTATAGTGTTGTACTAATAGCCTTATAGTTCCTCAGTACTCCAATAGACAGCAAACAATGAACTGAATCAAAGATATGTGAATATTGATTTGGACTCTTTCTAACTAAGTAATGTTGAAGGAAGAACTTTGGGTCAAGGAGTCCCGCCCCCCGCCTTTCTGCATCCGGAGTAGGTGGGACACGTTTCGCATCATCTTATAGTTTACCCTTCCGTGGGGGCCGTATTTCCCCCTTTTCCTTATATTATTTATCTTACCTTTTTGTTTATCCGAGTGCCTAGCTATGGCTTGGCAGTTTCGAGTACTTAGTTATATACGGGACCTATCGTCCTTTCTCCCTCAGTTGTTTGTACACTTCTGAGGGTGAGTTTATACTTTATTTATATTGTTGTGAAGCCCGTACTTACGCTATTATGTAGCTTATACTTATACGTGTTTCACAGGTACTTACAACTTCAATAAGAGTCGTTTGTACACTTCTGAGGCTTATACTTATACGTGTTTCACAGGTTATGGGCCCCGCCTATCACTGTTAAACACATTCGATTTATACACCTTTCAATTAAGCAACTACTACTACACGAAACCATAAAATGGCTAGCAACGGGGCAATACCGCCCCCCTTACCCGACATCCCTGAGGACCAAAAGTTCGATGGGATTCGACTAGCTTGGGCACCGATAGAATGAAAAATCCAAGTCGCATTGAAAGGACAGGGGCTAATCGGATACATAGATGGAACTATCAGTATCCCCCCCATTGTTCAACTACCACTGAATGCTCCTGGTACGGCTGTCACTCCAACCCCGGTATACTCCACGAACCCATCCAGGGATGAATGGACGTTTTGTAATGACCGGGCGAGAGGTATGATTGAGGCCTATGTCCTTGACCTGCCATCTCTTGTGCCTACCGTTGACAAGATGAATGCGTACGAGGTCTTTGAAGCCTTAAAGAACAAATTTGGGAAGTCGGATGAGATGAAGAAGATCCTCTCGGATCGTCGTCTCAGGAGCCATGTCTTCCGTGATCACAAACCCATTGACACCTTCTTCAAGACTTTCAGAGAATTGAGAAGGGAAGTGATAGAGGGAGGGAACGACATATCTGACAAGGTTTTCAAGGCCGTTATCCTGGCGGCTTTCCCAACCCTACCCTTTGACACCATTATCCAAAATATCACTGCTAACCCGACCTCTTATGCTACGTTGGCATCGGTAATACAACAGATCATCTTTCAGTATTCACATACCGAATCTCGTCCTGATGCCGCCATATTGGGGAACAGACTCCCGCAGGCAAACATTGCTCTCCAGACTAGGATTGAGCACCTCGAGCGTCAGCTTGCTGCTGTTACTGTCAGAGGATCAGGATCAAGAGGAAACGGAAATGGAAAGAAGTGTACTAACCCTAACTGCTTGAGGGAGGGACATCTTGCAGAGGACTGCTTTAGGAGGGGTGGAGGCAAAGAAGGCCAATATCCTCCTTGGTGGAAGGGGAAGAAGGACACTCCGCCTGCTGCAAATGCTACAGATTCCAACTCAGTCTTGGTAGGGGAGTTGACCCAACATTATGCCGGATATAGCGCATCCATGTCGGTCTCAGATCCAGAGATGAAACATTCGCCGACTCAGGCGCCTCAGACCACTTCTTCAGGAAGCAATCAGACTTCCTTACCTATACACCATGCTTGCGCTTGAGCAGATCTTCCGAGGCATCAACAGCCCTGAAGATAGTAGGCTATGGAAAGGCTCAGAAATCCTTTATGCACAAAGGAAAGATAATCACAATCACCTTTGAGGAGGCGCTTCATTCCCCATCCCTAACCTCAGACCTAGTATCCATCTCCAAACTATGTGACAAAGGGATGACTACCGTATTCGAGAAACAGACAGCAAAATTCTTCTCTGCATCTGGAGC
This sequence comes from Rhodocollybia butyracea, assembly GCA_015501585.1. Classification (NCBI taxonomy): domain Eukaryota; kingdom Fungi; phylum Basidiomycota; class Agaricomycetes; order Agaricales; family Omphalotaceae; genus Rhodocollybia; species Rhodocollybia butyracea. The sequence continues at coordinate 254,852 of JADNRY010000068.1, forward strand.
CCATATTCTGATGGGGTATAGACACGGTGGCCTTTATCGCCTACAGGAAAAGGAGACGTCAGCCTTGATCGTCAAATCGAGAACCCTGGATAAGCCAGTGGACATTGAGGGATGGCATCGACGTTTCGGCCATGCAGGATTGATGAGAATCCGGCTCGCGCTGGAGAAGAACATGCTTAACAGCTTAAAAGTGGTGGGAGATCTGAATGTCAAACCACCCAAATGTGATCAATGCCATATTGGCCAGGCAAAGCGCAGACCTTTCGATGGAAAGACGGATGTGGAATCAAGGATACTGGAGAGAGTTCATATCGACCTCACAGGACCAATGCGCACTCGGGCATTAGGAGGATTTTTCTACTCTATGCCAATCGTCGATGGGTGTTCAGCAATGACGAAGGACTTCTATCTGATGAACAAGGAATCCACCTCTACACTGGCAGCGTTAGAGAAATACAAGGCTCTTGCCGAGAACGAGACTGGGAAGAGGTTGTTGTATGTCAGGGTGGATGGCGGAAAGGAGTTTAGCAGTGGGCCTTGGTTGAAATGGGCAGAGGAAAAGGGGGTGAAACTTGAGGTAACCCTGGCATACTCATCCGCAGCAAACGGTCTAGTAGAGCAAAAGCATGGCGTCACTTTTGACCATGTGCGCATGATTCTCTATGAGTCCGGCCTACCCCCTTATCTCTGGACATACGCCTGTGCATACGTGGTTTATACTGAAAACCTCCTTCCAGCAGCTAGAACCGGTCATCAGATTCCCGCTGAACTCTGGTATGGCAAGAAGATGGATGTCTCTCACCTCCGTCCATGGGGCGCTGTAGCTTGGGGTACCATAGTCGATGGAACTCCAGGTAAGCTTGACCCGCGAGGATTCTCAGGCCGAATGATTGGCTATGGCAAAAGAGGGGTCTATGTGCTGTATACACCGTCAGGAAGAGTTGTTACAAGTCGGGATGTTTCTTTTGACGAGAGGGTGCGTCGTTCTTTGGCCTCAGTTGCGGGGGAGAGGGGAGATGAGAGCGATGGAGAAGTTGGATTGGAAAGTCAACATCTCGACAACATCAACACAACTGATGCCGAAGGTAACTCTAATATCTCCGAATCCGTGATCTCTGATATCCCGAAGGAACCCGATCAAATTCTTGTACCTCAGTCACTGCCACAACTTTGCCGTTCATCCCGCAATAGAACTCCTTCAGCAATTGCCAAGGCAAGCTATGAGTCTGAACTCAGAGAGAAAGAAAGCAGCAAAACTCAAATCGAATGGGCTACAGACTCAAGAAGACCACGAGCAAACTTCTCTGCACTTACTGAAAATCTACCAACCAAAATTGACGACCAGTTCAACATAGCATTGACAGCGGTGGGACTCCCGCCTGTACCAAAGTCTTACTCGAAAGCTATGGAGGATTCGGATCGTTGGGCACCAGCCATCCAGAAAGAAATACAACGGATGGAGTAATTCAAGGTTTTCGGCCCTCTCCAGGACCCTCCCTCGGGGGCAACTATTCTGAACCCATTATGGGTTTTTGCGCATAAGCTCAACGGGTTGGGAGACATTGTCGACGAAAAGGCTCGCTTGGTAGTTAACGGAGGTTCACAGGTTGAGGGGAGAGATTTTTTTTGAAGTATTTGCTGCGGTCTTACGGTTCAAATCTCTCCGTATCCTTATTGCAGTATGGATCTCCCTAGGTTACTTCATATGGCAGATCGACTTTGCGTCTGCATACCTCAACGCTGACATGGAGGAAGAGATGTACATCCAACCTCCTGAAGGTTTCGAAGGTAGAGGTACCGGGCAGGTAATGCAAATGAAGAAATCGCTTTATGGGTCTATGCAGGCTGGGAGAAACTGGTGGAAGCTCCTGATGCAACATACAAGGATCTTGGGTACCAGAGATCGCAAGCAGACCAGTGCGTCAGAACGAGAAGGTCGGACATCGGTGAGACCATGACTGGTACCTATACTGATGATACTCTTGGTGGCTCCTCATCGAAGGAGGAGATGGCCAGAGCGAAGGAGGAGATAGGAGACCGTTATTGAATCAAAGAGACGGATACGGTACAGTTCGCTTTGGGTATGCAGTTAGTACATGACGGGAATCTGGAACGGCAATGCTCTCAATGCCGGTGTACTGGGACCAGCTGTTCACTAGGTTCGGTCTTCAGGATTTGAAGCCAAAGGCAACGCCTTATCCTCCTGGGCTCCAACTTACCAAAGACATGTCGCCAAAATCCGAGTCAGATCGCCATTACATGGAGGACAAGCCTTACGCCGAGCTCCTTGGTGGTATCCAATTTGGACAAGGAGCATGCTGACCCGATTTCGCTTTTGAAACGAATGACCTGGCTCAGTTCTCGCAGGATCCCGGACCTCCTCACTGGAACGCCCTAGTTCATCTCTGCCGATATATCATTGGTACCAAGGAGAAGGGGATCGTTTTCAAGAAGTCGGATATGGGACTTACGCCAAAGACATACTGCGATGCTAACCATGCGGCCTGCACTGATACTCGACGCTCCGTTACCGGAGTCCTTACCATGCTTGCCGGAGGTCCTGTTTTCTGGATGTCAAAGCGCCAAGATGTGGTTGCGCTTTCTACGACGGAATCAGAATACATTGCTTATGGGAAAGGGGCGCAACAAGCCAAGTGGGTTCATAATTTCATGGCGGAGATCGGATATCCCTCACCGCTTCCCTCCCAACTCTTTGCCGACAACAAGAGCGCTATCGCCATCTCTGAAAATCCGAAATTTCACCAGAGAGTCAAGCATATCGATATCAGGTTTCACTTTTTGAGGGATCTAGTCGAGGGTGGGGAAATAAAGATTAATTATGTTCCCTCGGAGGAGAATCTGGCGGATATACTCACTAAGCCGCTGGGAATGACGCTTCATAGGCGTATTGTTGATCTTATGGGTATGAGAGATGGCAATGTGCGGGACTAGGGGAGTGTTGAAGGAAGAACTTCGTGTCAAGGAGTCCCGCCCCCCGCCTTTCTGCATCCGGAGTAGGTGGGACATGTTTCGCATTATCTTATAGTTTACCCTTCCATGGGGGCTGTATTTCCCCCTTTTCCTTATATTATTTATCTTACCTTTTTGTTTATCCGAGTGCCTAGCTATAGAGATGTCCACGAGTCCAAGTCTTCACAAGTACTCGCAGGTAAGATCTGTGGGAAAACCCGCAAGTATGTGACTCGCGGATCCCAGGATCTGTTTCCCACGGGTCAGGCGCGGGTCACAAGTCAGCCATTTGCAATTTTCGGTTGACTTGCAAGTACTTGTGTGACTTGTGCAAGCAATATGAACTCATATATCTGTTGTTTGATGATCAAAACTTACAGTAATTAATAGTATCATATTTATTATAGTACTTATCAAGTACTGCCACACATGTTTGAGGTTGTAGACAGCTCACAGCGACTGAGCGCTTATTTTAGCGCCCAATCGCCGTAGGCTGTCTACAATCCCAAAGCCTAACTGGTCAGTACATTTTTACTTCATACCATAGTATGAAATTAGTGTAACAAGTAAAGTACAGGTTTTTAAATAGCATTATACACTGTACGATCACTGTATGCAAGTAAATAATGGTAAATACTTGTGAATATAGCTGTAACTACTTGATTAGTGTGCGGATCCACAAGTACTTGTGAGACCCGCAAGTACTTGCAGATAATACTTGCGATGTCAGTGACCCGTTTCCCACGAGTCAGCCGCGGGTCACGAGTCAGGCCTTTTAGGCCACAAGTACTTGCGCTCCGGATCCAAGTATACTTGGATCCGGACTCGTGGACATCTCTACCTAGCTATGGCTTGGCAGCTCCGAGTACTTAGTTATATACGGGACCTATTGTCCTTTCTCCCTCAGTCGTTTGTACACTTCTGAGGGTGAGTTTATACTTTATTTATATTGTTGTGAAGCCCGTACTTACGCTATTATGTAGCTTATACTTATACGTGTTTCACAGGTACTTACAACTTCAATACGAGTTGTTTGTACACTTTTGAGGCTTATACTTATATGTGTTTCACAAGGTATGGCTCTATGTTCGCTACCCAATCCATTCGGGCAAAAGCCAGCTCCATCATTCGTGTTTCGTGATTCTGCAAAAATGTTGCGGGTTGGACAGGGTCATCTGGATCTCCCGAGAACTGTACTAGCACGACGTTCAACATCCTTGTTGGTTTTTTCTGAGTCGCTATTGTGCCTGTTTTGTGTGGCTCAGGTTTTTTTTTGGCTGTACCTGGGTTTTCTGGCCTTGCGGTTGTGTCGTGGTCTTTTTCACAGGTGAGTTCGACGGTGTCTCCACCGGAACGTCGTTTCCTATGTCTTCAAAGTCCTCTGATGGACTGTTTTCTGGTGTCCTGAACCTTCTGACTGCAAAACATCCACTGCTGTCACATGGTATTCCAGCCAGAGTATCCGCAAGTCCTGAGTCTTTTACTTTGTACCTGTTCTAATGTCTGGACATATAACATCAGTTTGAATCGCTCTCGTCACCAAGATAGACTGGTTGAGACTATGATGTTGCATGATACTCAAGGTGAATGTAGCTGATTTTTTGTGTACATACGATACCTAATAGACTATCTACTGCCGTTGGCAAGCAAACCTAAACAATGATTAAGATAAGA